>JAHWFO010012652.1:90785-109728 GCA_023313115.1 Rhysida immarginata
CCCATATATTTTATCGACCCAAACACAATAAAGACGACATGAATGGCCTCCTCTTCATTGAGGCGAACCTAATTTGAAAAGAAACACGAAACAGTTTGGCTGCGAAGAACCAATTTGGAGTAATTAATTTTTAAACCCCACCCCACAACAGATCTTCTTTTCTTCTTGAATCCGTTTCATGACCAGGTGGTAGGCCTATGCGAATGTACCATTCCGCCTTACAATTTTTTTTTTTTGTGACTGCGTTTGTTCTCCTCTTTTGTTTTGCTGCTTTTTTCACCGAGTGGTCATGAAATTTGAAGTTTTTTTTTAATATAGACTGTTGTATTTAAATATCATGAATTATATATAACAGGAAAAAATTATTTTTTAACAATAAACATTCCCAAATTTAAGGTTTTCAATTTTTTTCAGGATTTTCGAATACTTGTAACTAATTTTTATAGAAATTTGAGGGTCTGTAACTTCTAAACCCTTTTGATCCCCAAAATGAAATTTACAGGTTTTGTTGAGCACTAAAAGAGGTATCTTGATAAAAATAAAATAAAATTTTTATCTGGTCCCCCTGTTGAGATATTTGATCTTGAAATTGGCAAAAACGGAAAAGTTCCCAACTTTGAGCGCAGATAAAAGAGGAACTGTGTCAAGTCCTAACATTTTTCTGTACAGGTAATAACATAGAAGGAGAAGTAGGGAAGCTTCACCGACCTCCTCTCTCACCCCAATTTCGACATACCTGTGAATTTAAACAAATTAAGCACTTTGTTTATAATAAAATGAACAAAAAATTTTTTCCCATAAACAACAGACATTTCAGGCATTCATTCATTTCAATAATTTCGATTTTATCATAACTCATTTTGGAGCAATTTAAAAAATACTATCTTGATGCATCACTAACTTAAGCTCCGCTCATTTGTCACACGGATTTTTCATGAACTAGCAGCGCTGCGGTCAATTTGGGCCCTAGCTGAGAGAGAAAATAGCGCGAATGTGTAAGCTGTTTCACCATGACAGCTGATTTTACCGTTATTTTTCCACATTATTCTTTTACCGTAAACATCTGGAACTGTTCTGTCATGTATAACGTATAAACACATTACGTAGATAATAAACGTTTCACTCATTACGATATTAATATAGTTTTCATTTTATTACAAGATGGTTACGTGCTTCGTTCCCAAATGCTTTTCTAGAAGTACTTATTGCAAAAGGTCTGTGAAAAAAGGTATATAAAAAAATTATTAATTTATAAAATTTATAAAATCTACCAAAATTGAATGAGCAGTTTTGCTCGTGAGATTTTGGTTTAAAATCTAAATCACACTTAAATCGCTATTTATTAGAGTCCAAACGGACAGAATATAAGTATAAATATAAAAATAAAATAAATAATCAGACTCAAAAATCGCTATATTTTACAATACAAACGGACAGATTATAAATATAAAAGTAAAATAAATACAAATTAACAGTTTCAGCAAAAAAAATCAAGTCTAATACAATATTCAAAATTCAAAAAATAATATAAAATATAAAATTTTAAAATCCAATATAGTATATAAAATTTAAAATTTAGCACCGTATATAAGACTTTGTTAATATTATATTTTTACTCAATATTTAATTTAAGATACAAAAATAAAGTGGTTTAAATTCCCCAATAGTGTTTAAATCATATCTTACAATATCGCTGTATGTTTTCCTTCAAAAATCCATTTTTTAACTTTTTATTTTGCAACGTTTTATTATTACAATTTTTTATTAATATAATGCTAAAAAGAGGAAACTAAATAAAAAAAAATCATCTTAATTAGTATTGTCTGATAAAGGGTTTAAAAGTAAAGATTTTTTTCTTTTGAAATGATTAGACTTAATTATTTTAAACTACTAAATGAAAACGATTGCACTATAAAGTGTCTTTAAAAATAGATATTATTGTTGGTGATAACAATCAAAATTTTTCATTGTATGAATGAATAACAATGACGATTATTAAGAAAAAGAGCAAAAGTTATTAAAAACAACTTTAAATTCTCCAAATTAAAAATATCCTATTAAAAGAAAATCATTTATCATCTCCAAGCATAGGTAATAATTTTTCGATTGAAAAATGGAAGGAAAAATTCTGCGACCTGGATTCGAACCAGGGAGCTTGGCTGTCCGGGTGTCTGCGATAGCCCAATTGGTAGAGGCGTCAGGAATGTGTGAAATTATAATAAATACAATCAAAACGTGATAATGATAATGATTCAGTCGATCACCTTCCGGTCATACAATAACTTTACCTACTTTATCATGATCGGTTAATTGATGAAGGATATTATCTATACAGTACGTTGAATACTATTTTTATTAGGAGCTTTAGCATAAAAGCTACTTATAAGAATGCGCCCTTGGTCTGTACGTTTATCCGGCCGTCCGCCGTTTGCACGATAACTTGAAAACGGATTAACTTTTTCAAATTCTGCTTTCAGAAATATGACAATCAATTATTCAATAATAAAAAGAAATTCCATTGAATTTTAATATTACAACCCTTGAAAAAAATATGAAATATTTTTAATTCTCATAGTTGTATATCACTAAAATTAATAATAACAAAACAACAAAGCTGAATTTCGGGTGCACACTTTTGCCAAACGTTCATGATTTTCACCGAAAGTCACCCAAATGGGTAGATTTACAGTTTGGTGCACACTTTACAGGTATAAATGGACTAGGGTATTAATGCGATGAAAACATATCCCGGAGTATAACAGAACTTCACCGGGTCTAACATTTATCGGCACATATTATGACAGGCCCTCTTGCTATAGTTTTCTCTGGTCTAATTTCGATGCTTCCCTGGTGAAACAATGTTGAAATCGATTTGTTCATCTATGAGATCAACCTTGAAACCTATTTCGAAAGTGTTTACAGCCGTAATATTCTTGAAGAGGGCTGGGAAAAGGTTTCCGATAAACCAACCTCCCATCAGTTTCGAAATTTATAAAAAATCTTTTTAAAAAGAAAACCTTCAAACTTTTCTTTTATTAAACAAAAAATTTATGATTTCATGAATCAATTGAGAATACCAATTCATGAGCAGTTTTCTTATACTGCATGATAATGGCAATATTAAATTAAAGGAGAATATCAGTGGCATCCTTTGAGAGGTCCATCGATGGTGAGCCTTTAAAAAAAATTTTTTCGAATTTTCATTAAGAATTTTTACTGTATAAATTCTAAGCGTTTTTATGTGTTTATTTTTAAGATACTGCAAAATTTAATCCAAAAAAAAGTCCATTACAGATCTGTACCATTTCCCATTCTAAATATGCAGCATTGGATGTGTTGTACGAAATACATGAATTCATGCAGTGTATTCATGCGTTCAGTAGCTGCCCTTGAATGGCTTTTGCCATTATGGTAACCAATAAAAAACTACGGGAACATTATTAACATAAAATAAAGAAAACAATAAGTTTTTATGGAAAAAAGTTACAAAATTTTTAAGGAAGAGGCAACGAATAAGCGAAATGGGGGGGCCCCTCCATTCAAAAACGTTAGCTGCGCGGCTAACGAGAAAGACAGGCTCCATTGAAATACACCCATGGGATAAGCAGAAAGATCCCAATATCCCATTCTGATCTTGGTCTTTAAGGGACGTCTTTAAGATGTCTTTAAGATGTCCCATACAGACCAATTATTATAGTGACAAAAAATTTTTCTTTATACAAAATAAAGTCCATTTTAGTTTCATTGAGGATTCAATTAGTCGTTCAAAATACTTTTATTATTACCTCAACACAAAAAATCGAAAATAAAAAACAAGCAATATCCCTTTGCCTCACACCAGAATTGTTTCTATAAAAGAATATACAAAAAAAATAAAAATATACAAAGAATATATATATATATATATATACAGGGTTACAGGAAAGTCGGCCTAGATATTTAAGGACTTGATTAATGAGGTCGTTGCCGATAGATTTGACCCTATAACTTACTATCCAAAAGTTAATCGTTTTCTAGATATGTGACTTTTAATTAAAAGAAAAAAATATCATTTTTTGCTGTAATTTCAACTTTTTTTTTAATTTCCAGACTCTAGGGTCCAATTTTTTGCTGTTTTAACGTAGGAGGTATGCCAGTTTATAAAAATAAATAATAAAACTTGAAACATAGAAAGAAAAATAACTCCAAAACCACTATTCCACATAATAAACTTTAATGACTCAGATGTACATTTCGGAAACGAAGTTTCCTTCATCAGTGAGGACAAAAATGATTATTATGAGTCCGTCCAAAAAATGTTAAACGAAGGCCCTTATGAAAAATTGTCAAAAAATCCTTTACTTACTCTGCATACCAAAACAAAAGAGTGTATCAAGAACTGTAAATTTATTTTCAAAAATGTACACCAGCGGCGGATATTACCTGTTAACCCTGTAATCCCACGACTTTATTGTTTACCAAAAACTCATAAAGTAGGAAACAAATGGAGACCTATAGTGGATTGTATAAATTCCCCTACATATATTTTAGGAAAATTTATTCTTGAGACATTTTTTTCAAAGTTATGCCTTCCAGGAGTAGATTACAGTGTTAAAAATAGTATCGAATTATGTAACACCGTTGAGAACACATATATCTCTAAGGATGATAGACTGGTGTCCTTCGACATTGAAAATTTGTTTCCTAGCATACCTTTGAAAGAAACCTTAGCATTTTTAGAAGATGTATTATACGAAAACGATGTACCATTAGGTTTGTTGACTCACTGATGAAGGAAACTTCGTTTCCGAAATGTACATCTGAGTCATTAAAGTTTATTATGTGGAATAGTGGTTTTGGAGTTATTTTTCTTTCTATAGTTGTGTCCACAGTTTTTGGCTTGATTCCATTGTAACTTGAAACATCTTGCATGTAGATGCTTTCACTAAGTGTTCCCAACTTTGAAGCACGTTAATTAAAAAAAGTTCTATGGAAGTTATCCTGCAAATTATTTTAATAACTTCTACGTCTTTTTAACTGTCCAAAAAGGTATAATATTTTCAGTTAAGTAGGCAAATCAAGCACAAAATGACAGAGAAAGCGGTCCCAGACCGCAAAGAGTAAATGTTTATTTAAAATTCACATATCTAGAAAACGGTTAACTTTTGGATAGTAGGTTATAAGGTCAAATCTATCGGCAACGACGTAAATAATAACGTCCTTAAATATCTAGGTCGACTTTCCCTGTAACCGTGTATATATATTTTTTGCACTATCTCATTCCTCAATATATAGAATGTAAACCTTTGATTAAGAATTGGCGTATTGAAATCATGAAATTGATTTTTTCATTAACTGATATTGAACACTTTTTTCCTTTTCCAGTCTAAATATTTTTATAAAAAAAAAATCTGTAAATTTTATAAGTTTTAAAGATTTTATAAAAAAAAACGTTTATTTTGTTTTTTTTAGTCTTATCTTTTATTTATAACATATCCAATATGAGCTTCGGCTGTAATTTGACAAACTTTGTAACTGCTTTATGATTTATTTAAATTACTTAAATTCATAAATATTTTATTATTATACTATTAGATTTCATTTTAATTAAACATACATTAATATTATTATTATCAAATGAATCTTAGAATAACGAAGAAATAAATAAATAAATACAAATAAAAATAAAATAAAACTAAATACAATTTTTTGAGAATCACACTCTTACGAAAATTTAAATTGTATAATATCTATTTTGTAACAATCTATATATACATTAACAGGTAAATTGATACAAAAGGTACAATGTTTTCGTAGGGGTGTAATTCTAAAAAAAAATTTTATATTTACCGTTTGTTTTTAGATGGAATTTTTTTTTTTCTTCACTTTTTTTTTTATTAATTTGTTGAGATAATAAAGCTATTTTATATAATTTATTAAAATGATTAAAAGAAGCCAGGTCGGCTGTTAGCGAAACGCCCCAAGTTTGCATAATTGGTAATTCATATCAACTTTATTGATTTTGTTCTGCATTTTTGATTTTTAATAGACTGTACTGAAAAATCAGAAATAATAGTTTATAATTTTCTTCCGATATTGAAATTAATTTCTAGTAACAAGAAAAAAATTTTAGGACAACTGTTGTAAAATTTCTAATTCAATTACTTATTTTAAATATATTTTGCCAACTGCAAGTGATGCTTGACAGCACCAGTTGATGAGCCCAAATAGAGAGCTTGATTATAAAGGCTCTCTAGACCCAAATTGCTGCAAGCGCCCTCGAACCACGAACACTGGAAACCCCTTAGCTTCCCTACTTCACCTTCTAATACCACAGAATAACATGTTATTCTATGCTAATACTATGGTAATAACTACCCTACCCATTGTATTCACAAAATAATTTACAACTTTTAAATGAGAATTTCGCTCGCGAATATTGTCGATTTCAAGGTCGATTAAATCGAGGATCGAGAAAGCTTTTCAAACATGTCTGTATATTTTCTAAAAGCCTGTGATGCTCTCTTTAAGACACTGGAAACCAGAACTGGGAATGAAATGGTAGCCACTTTCCAAAACCCCTGAAAACTCCTTTCTTTTGCCTGCCGCATGCGTCTGGACCCAAGATGGCTGAAGATAAAAATTTAAAAAAAATTGTGTTGTACTTTTGAATGTTAAGGTTAACCATGGTATAAAAATAAAAAAAATCTGAAATGATCGAGCAACCATTTTGAATATTTATTTATTTGAATATTTAATTTAATTTTATCGTATAATACAATCAGTTTATAATAATTACAATACAATACAATACAATAAAATCACTTAATACAATAAAATGTAACCACTGAGCCTAAGCTCGTAGGGTTTACACTAAAACTAAAACTAAAAACTAAATCTAAAAGGAGGATTAAAAAATAATAATATAAAATTATCATGGAAAAGGAAAAAAAGAATCAAAATCATTATTTGAAGAGACCCATTTTTTTATAACTCTCCGCCAATTTCCTTTAAGGGACATATTTTTAATATATATGGGAGCAGAATTATAAACTCTTCTAGAAATAAAATAATGTTGATGAATTATTGGTCCATGAATTATTTGAACATTTATCTCCAAATTGGTCAATTTTCGTGGAATCACCCGCATAAAAACAACGTGCACAAAATTTTGTTAGAATCAACCATAAGATTACATTAAATAAATTAAATCCCAGCGACTGTCGAAAGATCACCTTGTCTTGTACAATATTGTTGTATAATTCCAGTTATTAATTTTTCCTTCTAGACACCATAACCGAACTGAGGGTAATGGAATTACAGCCAATTAATTAGTATGTTGTGACCTTTCACCTCTGATTGTTCCAAGTTGGGCAGCCAATGTGAGCTTTGGCCCCTTGATTGTCACATCCCCTCTTTCCTTTCTTTACACATCTCGACCAGCGAGATTTAACAAGAATGAATTAGTAAAAGATTCATTTATCATTTATAGCTAGCTCAAACTTTATTCCTTTAATCACCAATCAAAGGCAAAGATCGGGTTCTTTAAAGAAAATGGCAGTATGTGTCTTATTTATTCAGTAAGGTATGCAAGATCAAGAATTACGAGAAAGAAAATTTTATTCAAAGATATAAATTGACCAAAGAGATACAAAATATTTAAACCTTAACCAGTGGAAACAGAAAGAATAGGTCTTATCACAAAAGAAGAAAATTAAACTTACATGAATCCAATTACTTACATCTATAAATCTAAAAAATGTCAATATATCAATCAATCAATAAATAAACTCTTCCACCACACTAAGAATTATTTAACTTATCTAGAACACTTCTTTCTAACAGTTCACCTAGATTTTCTGCCACTAAACAACCTGATTTCACCTTTCTATGAATATGTAGAATAGATATTTCAAATAAATATCTTAAAAACTTCATGTTGTACAAATAAATCCATAACCCATAATTTCGTTGAGCACCACTTCCAGATTTGATCAGACAAATTTAAAAACAGGCCATAACATTTTCACTATTCACTTTTCACTATTAAGAGCAATCACAACACGCTCTCGAAGAACAAGTATACACTTTCGGAGAAACCGGATCGATTGGCGAGTGAGTCCAATGATTGGCTCAAACTGTCCCCATCAAGTTCAACAGATGACTCTTCTTGTTAAGTTGTCTTCACAATCTCCTCTCGTAAATGGTATGCATCTAAAAGGCTGATCACTCGGGATACATGCTGTCTTCGGGCCTCTGCAGATTTTAGATGAATGTGGGCATCACAACAACAACGGGGATTTGTACTTTTATCTCACTCTTAAATTTTCACATTTTCTTGCCGATAGAACCTTCAGGTGATGAAACTTATTCCTTGCAACTCATATAAAATGATGAACAGTTGAATTTGGAGTCGACTGAGTGAGGTGCTCAGAATGAAGGGATCTGAGTAGGTTGGCCAGGTTAACGCCGACATCTGATACCCCCCGCCCCCTCATTAGTCCTCCTACTATTCATGCCTCTATTATGATCTTATTAGATCACCCATTACTATTTGTGAAGGAGAAGCCTATAGATGAGTTTAGCCAATCGTGGAAGTTGCACAGCCGCCTTACAAATCAAGCTAACCCCCCCCCTCTCCAAAGTTTCAGTATCCATCGAAATTTTCCATCCAAGAGCGAAGAGGACGCAGCCTCCCCTCTTACCCGCTCCTTAGTAATCTCATGACTTCTTCGATTCGTCTTCCCCTTAAATACTAGACCCATATCCGGCCTCCCTCTCATTTCACCTTTTACACACTCTCAAAGTGTTTTTATCATATTAGGTCCATTATTCTAATGTATAAACTGAACTTATCTCAGAAACTACTTTTATTTTAACCCAATATGTTAAACCATATATCGAACAATTCATAGAAGAAATCGTGAGGAATTCAAGAGAAAATTCAAGAAGTAGTTTCATCCTGTTAGAACACCTCCCCTCCAATTAGCTCACGACTTATCCCTAAATCATTTATCCACATTTATAATTTTTACTTTGTTCAAAGTTGCTCACTCCAACTACAAAAATTATCTCATAATTGTATCCTTAATAACAATTCCCATAATCATTACTGCTTTTCCTAAACTGACATCATTAATCCAACACGTGAAAACGTCACAATGTCTTGGAAAAGCTAGCACCTGTTGATTTGGATTCTTCGATCCAAATATTTTTTTGCTATCCCTTACTCATATTGGATCCTGCTATTGCAAGAATGGACTATACTGCTCTGGAGCAGCTTCTCGGCACATAACCCGACAGACACAACTCAAATATTAGAGATATGAAAATCATGAATATCCATATGCAATCAGCGTCTATGACATGAGAATGCATAAATTAGAGATTAGAATAAAAACGAAGGGTTTTCGAGAGCTTCTTTAATCAGTTCCGTGCAGCAGTCTTTGCCCTTCGAGGAGCTATACATATTAGAGGTTAGTCATCACCCCAAAATGTAATTTTTTTTACAGATCTGAGATTGAATACTAATTCATAAGAATTCGAAAATCTGCTTTGCTTAAGCATATTACTGAACATTCTGTCGTATCGAGTATATATTATAATGTTTTTACTTTCACGCCGCATTGCATTTTCTTCTGTTATTATCTTGCTCTTAACCATTTTTCTTGCTCTATTAACAGTGTATAAATATCAATAAAAGTTTAGCATCTGTCATATGCGTCAGTCTGATGCTAAACACGTGTTACTCTGTATTTCTTCCCTTTTGCAATAACACTTCTTAATTAATTTATCTCATATCTGGTCGTTGACATCCAGATTATCTTTATTAAGACTAGAGCACAGGGTGTATCAAGTACGCGGATGCGAGAGGGCAAATAATTTTTCTGAATGTATGGCAGTGTTTATTATTATTATTAATTCAGCAATAGAATATCATCATCATATACCGTGATATCAGGTACTCGAAATAATTAAACTATAACTGAACAAAGGAACATATTAATTTATTCGACCCCAAATTCGAACAGGAGATTCAGATCTACGCGTCTATACGTATATGCAAGATGACATTCTCTGGAATGTTTCAAACATTAACATTACGTAAATGGTTTCCTTATCGGAATCAGTAGCTCAAACTAATCAGTAGCTGCACCTAATAGTTAGTATCTGTACAACGTCACTATGAAAAAAGGGTTTTCGCATGGAAGAGAAATTTTTAGAGAATGCTAATTTACTTGATAAACGAAGATCAAATAGAAACGACCAAACTCTAGGAAATCTATCCAAAACGTAGCGATAGAGATCTTTATGTTAATTGCGACGGCACACTGAAAACTTCGAGCATTAATGAATTTAAAGGTAAATCAGTAATAGAATTATAACAGCTAATGCTGCCACGCTTGAATATCATCTTGAAATTGTAACATGCTTGTCACAAGATTTTTTTTTTGGTAAATATTTTTAAGGGGTGACATTAATGTTCAAATAGCAACAAGTTTGTTGTATTGAAAAGGTGTTTTAAGCTCAATACAGTGTCATATTTAATATGTAAATGTTGTACGTAACAACATTATTAAACAACTATTCACGAGTGGGCTGAGTATAACTTTCACTCAGAATTAGAATGAGAAAACCAGTTCACTTGAGTAAGTAATTTATTTTTTTAGGCCTTCGTATGCGAAATCAAATATTTTTCTTTTATCTATCTAAATAGTAGTTAAATGCAAGATATTCAATTGTACATTTATGTAACCCCCCTCCTATTTGTGATGTCAGCGCTAAATATCCAATCGCAGAAGGCGCAAAATAAATGAGGCAATAAATGACGTTCATCAACAGATTGGATGAGCTTAAACAGTGTGTTGTAGACATTCGAAAAACATTTCAATTATTGCAATGCAGAAACGGAGAGATTTAACACACGTACAAAAAAGAATGATTATTGGCTTTCGGGCCAAGGATGGTAGTATTTCAGAAACTGCGGCGTTTTGAACTGCTCACGTGTACCGTGCATGGCAAATTGGCACTATAAAATTAAGCGACGTGGAAATTGTGGTGCTCCAGGTGCCTTAGAAAAAAGAGGGGAATGGCGGCTGCGGCGATGCGTTCGGACGAATCGACGTACTACAGTCAGTGACAAAAAATTAGCACCACCATCATTTTCACTGAAATTCTTTTAATGAAACAAAATTCCAAATGCTCTTTTGGAATACAGACACTTAATATCTTCAGAAACAATCTAGCTTCATAAAAATAAATTGAATGTCCACTTATAATTTTAAAAATAAAATTGTTTTACTCAGGTGATATTTCTGAGTGACAAAAAATTAGCATCAGCTACAAAAAAATGCTCATTTAACTCAAAGTAGGGGTGAGTGAGAGCAATTACTACAAGTGAAAAACTTAATTAATAAACATACAACAAGATGG
Source organism: Rhysida immarginata (assembly GCA_023313115.1). Taxonomy (NCBI): domain Eukaryota; kingdom Metazoa; phylum Arthropoda; class Chilopoda; order Scolopendromorpha; family Scolopendridae; genus Rhysida; species Rhysida immarginata. Next base: position 102,198 of record JAHWFO010012652.1, read on the forward strand.
GACGTGGTTCAGTGCTGTCAGAATATGAAAGAGGTCAAGTTGATGCCTTCAAACAAGAAAACATCTCTATTCGTGAAATTGGGCGTCGTTTGAAGAGAAGCGCAAAGGCTATTTCCAACTATTTGAGAAATCCTCAGGAATATGCAGTTTACAAGGGTTCTGGAAGACCTCGTGCCCTTAATGGAAGGTCAGTTCGTCAGATTGTCAGAGCTGCATCCAACTCAAGTCAAACAGCAAAACAAATTCGTGAAGAACTGCAGCTCGACACAAATCTGCGAAACGTTCAGCGTGTGATCCATGACTGCCCGCATCTTCTGCGACAGCACATCAAGACGAAGCCACCACCCACTAACCGTCATCAAGAAAACAGACTTCAGTTTGCCAGAAATTACATGGGTTGGACTTCAGAATGGCAAAATGTCATATTCACAGATGAAAAGAAGTTCAACCTTGACGGACCAGATGGATTCTCATACTATTTTCACGATTTACGAAAAGAAAAACAAGTTCTTTCACGAAGACAGCTTGGTGGTGGATCTGTAATGATCTGGGGAGCAATTGGTTTCCAGAAGAATTGTGACTTGAAGTTTCTCAGTGGACGAATCAATGCACAAGGGTATTTGTCAATGCTGAAAGACATTTTCCCTGATTTTGGACCAATTATGGCTGGAAATGATTGGGTATTCCAGCAAGATAATGCTCCCATCCACAAAGCACATGTTGTAACACGGTGGGTTGAGGAAAAAAACATCGCTGTTCTGCAATGGCCAGCTATGTCACCTGATTTGAATCCCATTGAGAATGTTTGGGGGTTGCTATCACGAAAAGTGTATGAAAACAATCGTCAGTACAAAAATGCTTCTGACTTGAGATGTGCCATCATTGATGCTTGGGAAAATTTAGATCAATCATTGATTTAAGGATTAATTACTAAGATGCCTAATCGTATCTTTGAGGTAATTTCACAAAAAGGCAAATCCACCACATATCAAGACCATTCAGAGGATGGGTAGCTGATGCTAATTTTTTGTCACTCAGAAATATCACCTGAGTAAAACAATTTTTTTTTAAATTATAAGTGGACATTCAATTTATTTTTATGAAGCTAGATTGTTTCTGAAGATATTAAGTGTCTGTATTCCAAAGGAGCATTTGGAATTTTGTTTCATTAAAAGAATTTCAGTGAAAATGATGGTGGTGCTAATTTTTTGTCACTGACAGTATATTGGAGTAACTTACTGCCCAAATGAACCAGGAGTCTACCGTAAGTGTGTCCAGAAGAACAGTTCAGCGGACCTTGCTGTTTATGTGGCTCCGCAACAGATGGATGGTTACAGCACCTATGCTAACGACCTTGCAGCAGCGGAAGAGGCTAGAATTTGTACGGCAGCACCGACACTAGACTCTCGCTGACTGGCAAAAGATTGCCTTCTCAGATGAATCACGTTTTCTGCTCCATCGGACGGATGGACGTTGGCGTATACGGCGAGAAATGTCAGTAAACAAACGCCCTTCAACCATTTGTGACGGTAACACGCTGGCAGAGGCAGCGTTATTGTCTGGGGAATGTTTTCGTGGCATTCTCTGGGTGCACTCATCATTGTGGATGACAATATGTATCGTTTTAAATATGTACCGATCCTTGTTGAACATGTTTAACTATACAAAAACATTGTTTTTCCTGTGAATGTCGCCATCTTCCAGCATGACAATGCGACATCTCATTTGAATTGAACGCCAGTGGTTAGAAGAGCACGAAGAAGACTTTCCACTACTTCCCAGGCCCCGTATTCTTCGGACGTAACCAATCGAGCATCTATGAAACCACCTCGATCAGGTTATTCGCTCCACAGATACTCAAACTCGCACCCCCAACAACTGTCAACTGAACTCCAGTAAGCATGACTCAATATGCCTGTGAATACTTTTCAGCACCTCACTGAGACCCTCCAACCTGTCTAGGCTCTGGCTGAGCTGTACATGGGGGTTATTCCGGATATTAACAGGTGGTCTCAATAATGTGACTCGACTGCTTATTTCAATCAAATTCCATTAAACAAAGCACTACATCTGAAATCACAAAATTAGAATGTGGTCACTTGCCGGTTCAAAATATGAGAATACGTCAGCAGAAAAATGAGGTTTTACAAACAAAACCCTGGCACTTTCAGTCTTACCATCCTGTGTTTTATTTTTGTTTTATTCCAGGGTTGTTGTGTTACCTCCTTTTCTTCAATATCCGTCAAGCAAAACCAAAAATATATTTCTGGTTATCACAGTCCTTAATATTGAGTAGCTTCTCCTTTTGCTCTAATTAAAGCCTTTAACTTGGAAGGAACTGTTGTCAAGTGCAGAATATTGCTAAGCCTTGAGAGATGCCCAAACGTTTTTCATAAATGCAGTATGTTCTGTCTAAAGTATTTCAGAAACGTAATCATTATTTTAGAGTATTATGCAAGTATTTAGAGCTTCGATTCGTAATTATTTCCTTTTAATTTTCCAAAAATTTTCAATCGGATTCATATTCGGAGAATTTGCTTTTCACTGAGATATTTCATGGTGCTCTTCGGTGTGACTTGATAGACCATCCTGTTAGAAAATGAAATTATCGTCGCACAAATGTTCGGCCGAAGGCAGCAGAAAATGTTCCAGTACTTCTTGGTAAACTTCCGAATTCACAAGTCTTTTCAGTATGCACAGCTAACCAACACCATCTGCAGTCATGCAGCCCCCGACCTTGACCGAAATAGAAAACATAACAAAGCTTGAGGCAGCTCTTCAGAAAGGTTTCATATTCAAATCGCCATGCTCTTGGTCCTTGAGCTCCATGCTGTACACAAAAACGGATTCCTCACTAAAGAGCACACGTTTCCAGTCTTCAGCACCCCACATCAGATGTTCCTTGAACCATCTTATTCGCACTCGACGTTCTGCGTTAGTAGTGGTCTAGGTTTCGGTGCTCGTGATCGGAACTCTGTGTGACGCAGACTTCTGCAAACTGTTGAGAGTGATGCATGCACTCCAGCACATGTTCACAATCGCTGAATATATCGGACACATTCAAAGTTTCCGTCTCACAATCTTCGTCAACTGCCGGCCGTCTCAAGCCGTGGTGGAGAGCTTACGTCCGCATTTCCTTCGGTTATTTGCAAATCGTTCATCGTCACGGTGATGTTTCAGTATCCCCAAAACAGTTGCTTATGAGCATTTGGCTTATTCAGAATCTCTTTTAGTCGTGACAGAATCGTCAGCTTTACGTCACACAGTATTAGCTCTATTAATGCAGACATTCTAACTGGTGTATATACAGGGTCGGGACACATTACTATGACCACCTCTCCTCGAACATGTTGGAACGTCCCATGGTATGCAGATGAAAAATCATTGCTTATCATTAAAAGCTGACAACAGCAGACGTGTAGTAGCATCCGTTAACACAGCAATTGTCGCCGTCATGGGCAGAGCAAGTGACCTGTCGGACCTCCAAAAGGGGATGATCATTGGCTATCGGGCCAAGGGGGGTAGCATTTCAGAAACGGCCACCTTTGTGAAATTTCTCTAGGGCTGCCGTTGTGAAGGTGTATCGCGACTGGACGAACCAGGCAGTTTCGAGCAACCGAAGAGGTAACTGTGGGGCCCCACGGGCCATCGATCCTAGAGGTGAGCGTCGGTTACGACGCCTGGCCAAGACCAATCGGCGTGCCACTGTTGAGCAACTGACACAGCAAATGAACAGTAGGGCCACTAGGCGTGTCAGCACCAAGACAGTGCAACGATCCCTCTAGAGGTTGGGGCTCCGGAGCAGGCGTATAGTAACAGCACCCATGTTGACGCCTGTGCATCGCCTCCGATTCGCAACGGACTATCGCCATTGGATCTCGGCCGAGTGGCAAAGTGTTGCTTTCTCTGACGAGTCGCGGTTTCTGGTGAACAGAGTGGACGGACGATGGAGAATTCGCCGGGAAGCATCTGAGAACAGGACTCCCGACACCATCGTTGGCAGACGACAGGCTGGTGGGGGAGGTGTGACTGTTTGGGGGATGTTTTCGTGGTAAGGTCTGAGTCCACTGATACCACTGGAGGGTACACTGAATGCTGTTCGTTACCTGACGATCGTCACACCCCTTCATGTCGACAGTGTTTCCTCAGGGTGATGGCACCTTTCAACAGGACAATGCTCCCTGCCATACTGCCAAAATTGTCCACGACTGGTTCGAGGAGCATGAGGTTGAATTCAAGCTACTCCCATGGCCACCAAACTCCTCGGAGCTAACCCCATTGAACATTTGTGGGACCATCTCGAACGCCATGTCCGCAAGCTGGACCCTCCACCACGCACGGTGATGGAATTACGGGATGCACTGATCGCCGAATGGTCCCAGATACCTGCAACCACCTTCCGAGGACTTACTGACTCTCTGCCAAGTCGACTATCTGCTGTGCTTGCCGCCAAAGGTGTATATTCCGGATACTAGCAGGTGGTCATATTAATGTGTCCCGACCCTGTATATACCATTATCTAATAATTCATTCTTGTGTTCATTTGTTTTTTCTAACACTGTGAACCAATTAAAGAAATATTCTAATTTTTTGAACCGATGAAAATTCGTATTCTAATTATGTGATTTCAGAATTTGTTTTCTCCAGCCATAAAATTTGTAATAAATTTGAATGTTTCATTTTTACTTTGAAGCTCATATGCCGAGAATTAACATTGTGAAATCAAAATTCACTCCATCCCCTTTTTTTAGGGCCGAACGGGACTTAAACGTTTCAATATACTTGCAAATTTGGCATATTCTAATATTCTGAGTTGAAATATGACGGGAAGTCGGTAAGTAAATTACAAATTGTGATTTAAAAAATACTAATTGAGATAGTAATCTGAAACACAGCTAGATTTGCACGTTATTATCTTCTTATTTGTTCACATAATTCCTGATATTGTTGATGCAGTTGTCCTATCGACGAAATAATGCATTTCTATACCTTCTCGTTAGAAAACTGGGCTTTGCTGCCTGAGCCAGTTTTCCACTTCATTTTCAACTTCCTTGTCATTTGCTTTTTAACGAGCGACATTCACCTCCCTGGTCCTCAAAAACTATCCAGGAGGCTAGAATTGTGCAAATGACGACGGAGGATAAAAATGAGCAAATTACTGGAGATTAAGTATGTAAACACCTACGAGGTGCTTTGTATTTTTTGTTATATTTGAGAGTTGATGAAGAGATTCTTTTCTGGATGATGGAGTGGAGATGGAAGGAGAGTTGGCTTTTGCTGTAAGAGCCGCATGAAATGTTTTAGGGGAATTCTTGAAAAATGCTCTCCTGAAATGGTCATGGCTTTGAAAAAGGCCATTGCTCTTCAGATGGTTACCAGAAAGCATTTATTGAATAAAAAGGAAGAGGAACTTATCCATTTTCACCAGAAGGAGGGTTAGCGCGACTCTTGAAAAACGCCGGACGCTCTCTTGGAATCATTTTATTGTATATCCAAAGTAAGTTGCACATTGCTTATTGTACGAGTAAATGCCAGTAATTGCTTGTTGGAATGATTTAAAGATCAGTTAAATTTCCGTCACTTATATCAATTAAACGTTAACTGATCCTAGTCAATTTAAGAATTGCCACTACTCAGTCCTCTACCAGATAAAGGAAACGAATTCCCCGTGCTATTTCGGCAGGTTTCACAGCCTCATATTGAAACTGAAACAATTTAACTGTCTAGAGTTCTATTGTTGCGACTTTATACAAGTTAATTTTTTAATGATTTTGGAGCTTAGCAGTGAAGCTTAAAAAGAGAGGGAGCTTTTGATGAAGCTTATACCTCTTAGCAATTCCTATATTGTTATGCAAATATTACTGAAACTAATCAAACAACATCTATTGACTGCTCAATTGAAAGTGGACACTTACGATTTTAGACGTTTTGTCGAATATCTTGAAAAATACCTGACGAATTATCCTGAAACTTCAGAGTTGTAAAGAGCATGTTACACTTCATATTTCAGCGAAGGTTTGGTCCCGAAGACAAACAGGGGACCAGCAACAAATTGAACAAAAAAATAATGTTTGGGATCACTCTGTAAGAAATAATGCTTAAAATTCGTTGTAGCTATAGCATATGATTATGAGGCTTCTTTTACTTATTTGTGTTCATTTGGATGAGAATAACACGTATAATCATGGAGATATAAAGGTTTTTCTAAAAAGAGAAAATCGAAAATTTTTAATAGGTTTTTTTGTTTATATCATGCAGGATTTTTAACCTAGTTCAATGTTTCTGGAAATTTGACAAACTACAGTAGAGACAACACCCTGCAATCAGAATAGAAAAATATTGAATATTTGATGAAACATGAGCATTTTCACTAAATAATGTTTAACTGCGCATGCGCAAGCGTTACCAAAATGTCTTTCGCATAATTCATTAGCCAAATGTATAGAGCTACGCTTGTAAAACGCCCAAGGAAATATCATGAAAATTCAGAAAGTTATCGTCAATAGAAAGAGTTGAATTTATTTGTTTATTTTATTTTATTTCATAATTGTTAGTTATACAGAACATCCGTTCAGAGCTATTATGGCCAGAGTAGGTCCCTGAACGAGTAAAGGAACAACGAGTGACAATCAAAATAATAAGTTAATAAAATTCAAACGGAAGAGGGAGCGAAGGGAGGGGGAAGGGGGGAGGGGTTAATCCGTCAGGGAGCAGTTGGAAGGAAAACTCAACAGTCTTGATTTAAAGACTGCTAAATTATACTCTGTACAATAAAAAAAAAACTGGCTAATAGCACATTCTGGCACCACGCACAGACCATAGGCGCAGAGCGAATTTCATGATTCAGGTCGGCCGAAAGTCTTATGCCAGAATTTCGAACGCTTTTAAGCTGATAATTAAGTTTAGTTAGAGGAAATTTTAAGGGATGTTTAAGTCGTGTATTATAATGAGGTGTTGTATTTATTAGTGGAAAAGATAGATGGTGGAAGAGAAGTGGTTAAATGGTTGTTTAAGGATTTGTAAATGAACATGGCTAAAGTAAATGAGTATAGCTGATAAATAGGAATTATGCCAACTAGATTGAAATGATGTGGACAAACCATTTTTGTATGCGAAATAAACGCAGTAAGTTAAGTTTAGAAGTTGAACCCCAAGTAATTCATAAGTAAGAGATTTAAGGCATCGTAAGGTAAAAGCAGAATCTTTTGAGGGAGAAAGTGTAAGCGAGAGAATAAACCTAAGCGCTGGTTCAGAGTAGAAGTCAAAGCTTTAATATATATATCCCAGGAAAGATTAAAAGAGAGGTGGATACCTAAATATTTGAATGAATTCGATGGCTTAATAATATAAGCATTGTTTAGAAGTGTAGTTATTAGTGTCGAACTTGTTATTACCCAGGTGGAAAATAATACATTTTTAAACAACAAAAGACAGAAACTGTGGACACCAGTATAATAATTAAAGGAACACTGAAAGCACTAATCCACATGATAATTTTTATTGACTCTGATGTACATTTCGGAAACCAAAT
>JAHWFO010012652.1:109828-120178 GCA_023313115.1 Rhysida immarginata
TTTTTATTGACTCTGATGTACATTTCGGAAACCAAATTTCCTTCATCGTTCAAGGAAATTTGGTTTCCGAAATGTACATCTGAATCAATAAAAATTATCATGTGGATTAGTGTTTTCAGTGTTCCTTTAATTAGTATAATACATGTTGTTTTCTCTAGGTTTAAATGTAAATAATTAAAAGAGTTCCAGCTGAATAAATTCTCGAGTACAAGATTAAAGGAGTGTTGTAACTTATCAATTGAGCAATTCGCTAATGAAATAGTGGCATCATCAGCATATAAAATAAGAGATTCAGGGATAAAACTGCAGAGAGATCATTTATAAATAGATTAAAAAGGAGAGGGGATAAAATTTTAGCCCTGAGAGACACCTGAGTTAGGGAGGATTTGTTAAACAAACGAAGGGTATATTGTCTATTAGTTAGGGAGCTAGAAATCCAGGCAAGAGGAGGACCACGAATGTTAAAAGAATGGAAAACTTACACAGAAGCAGATTGTGAGGGATAGAGTCGTAATCCTTCGAATAATCAATGAAGAGAGAAACCACCAGTTTATTGTTAGCCATATTAGCTACGAGAAGTCAATTGTGAGGTAGATCTCCTTGAAGAGAAGCCATGTTGGGAAGGGGAAAGGAGATTGTTAGAAAAAATATATGAGGATAGGCGCGAAATTAAAAAGTTTTTCAAATAATTTTGAAAAAGATGGAAGAACTGAGACAGGGCGGTAATTCGAAAAGTTAGAAGAGTCTCCTTGGAATAACTTTAGCAGACCGGAGATAGAAGCCTTGTTGTAACGAAATGTTAAATATAAACGATAAGGAGTTGCTCTCAAAAATAAACAAAACGATAAGGAGTTTTCTCCACTTTTTTTTTATTTTTACACTGGACACCATTACCAATTACTTCTCCTTACCCTGATATGAAGTTAATATTCCGTAGACCTATGACCCTAAAAATTTGAAGAAACCCCTTATCGTTGGGTAAGAAACCCTCAAAAACGAACATGTCGTGAAATTTAAAACTTTTATTGTTATTTGGTAGCACTTAATAGTGTATTAAAATTCCCAAAATAGTTTTGAAAAATTTCCATTTGTTAAAAAGTTATACACGAATACATTTTTTGGTACTTTTTGTTTAAAAAGTCATATCTCAAGCTAATCTTTTCAAATCTCTTTGAAATTTTAAAGATAACAAGTAAAAGGTATATATTTCATAAAAAAAATAAAAGAATTAGAATAATTTTTTTGTGTACAAAAAAAATAAATTTTTAATAAAAAATGAATATTTTAATGTGTTTTTTCAAAATAGTTGAAATCGATTGAGAACATTAAAAAATATTCATTTTTTTATTAAAAATTTATTTTTTTTGTACACAAAAAAATTATTCTAATTCTTATATTTTTTCTTTATGAAATATATACTTTTTACTTGTTATGTTTAAAATCAAAGAGATTTGAAAGAATTAGCTTGAGATATGACTTTTAAAACAAAAAGTACTAAAAAAATGAAATTGTTTATAATTTTTTAACAAATGTTTATTACCAAATTATAATAAAAGTTTTAAATTTCACGACATGTCTGTTTTTAAGGGGCCTACTTAAGGAATTCTTACCTCGTTTTGTTTATTCTTGAGAGCAATTGAAATTGAACTCATTCTATCGGCGATATCTTTCTGAATTTTCATCATATTTGCTTAAGCTTTTTAAAAGAGTAGCTCTCTAAATTTGGCTTATAAATTATGCTAAAGTAATTTTTGCAACGCTTGAGCATGCGCAGTTAAACATTATTTACTAAAAATGCCCATTTTTCATCAAATACTTAATATTTTTATATTCTGATTGCAGGGTGTTGTCTCTACTGTACTTTGTCAAGTTTCCTGACACTGCTATTGCATAGGGTTGATGAAAACCCTGCATGTTATAAACAAAAAACTAATGAAAAAATTTCGATATATTTTTCAAAAAACCCTTTCTATAAAATTTGATCGAATTCCAACGAGTAGTTTCCGAGTTGCGCAGTCAACATCGTAACACGTACTGGTTAGTACTCACATGTGAGTACATTTTACGATGTTGAATGCGTAACTCTGAAATTACTCGTTGGAACTCGACCAAATTTTAACGGTACACGCAGTTTTATGTATCCTATTACTGTCCCATATTTTATTTTGCTAGGTGTTAGAGAACCCGAGTTATTAACTTTTTGATCTTGGTGGCGGCATTTTTATTTCTGTTCATATCTCGGTTATCGTTCAAATTAGGACCCATGTTCTTATGAACTTTTTGCTTAGAATCACCCATACTACGCTCCCTAAAAGTTTGCGGCATTAGTAATATTTAAGAGTAAACAATGAAAGGACTTTTTTCTACCATCCGTATGCTCCTGGTCCTGGTTCCATCCCAGGTCCCGGAATTTTTCCATTCTTACAGATTGGCAGTGGCTTGATACGAACTTTCCAGGACGATGGATTATAACGGATGGGCCAATCCCTTGGCCCTCTCGCTCACCCGATGCAAACCCTCTGGATTTTTTCTTCTGGGTATATGTGAAAGACGGTGTACAAGACCAATGTTGATGACACTGATACTCTCAATAACAAATAATTGAAACAATCGCTGATATCCCCCGAAATGCTAGCCCGAACTTGGGAGGAAATAAGAGTTTCGCTTTGACGTCCTTCACGCCATAAATAGTGGGGAGGGGGGGGGCCAGGATCTCACTGAAATTTATTAAGGCATGCTAAGAAACTTTTTGAGTTTTTCTTTGTGAATAAAAAAAATAACATTAAAATCTGTAATAGTTTTTGAGTAATAAGCATGTATAATACGGGAGATAATTAAGAAACATCCTGTATATTCTTGTCTGACACTACATTTGTATATAATGTGACAATTCTTAGTAGGTCAACGTAAAATATTTAATCATTAAGACTTTTACATTAAAGATTTTTATTATTGTTTTTATTTTTTTTAACTTTATGTACTCATTTCTATTCTGGCTTAATCTTTGTCTGAAATCTTAACACACGTTCAAGAGTGATTCAGAGTATCCTAGAAATATGTTAAAAATAGCCTGGGGCTTTTATTGTTTCCAACTAGGCTCAAAGATAATTAACATCACATCCATACAAATCTAGTTCTACAAGTAAATAATAATAAATTTAATAATCCGGGTCGCAGAATTTTTCCTTCCATTTTTCAATTGAAAAATCATTACCTATGCTTGGAGACGCTTCTCCAGTTAATAATTATTATTATTTTCTAGTTCTACATATTTTTCCAGTCTTTCGCCACAAAAACAAATCCAGAATAAATTCTTTGACTTCGCAAATCACTTCCGAAGTAAACGTTCCTTCGAGATTCTTTTGACGACGTGTCTATTCTTCAACTCAATAGGTGATTTCGGTCGTTTCAGTGGGTGCGCCTACCCTTTCGCCACCAGCTTTCGGAAAAAAATTGTAAAACGTACTAATTAAAACAATTAATAAAAGATAATGGAAAATCAACGCATAAAATAATCTTTTAACCGGTTCATTCTAAGTTCATCGGTTAGGAAAAGTTCAATCGCCGTTTAATTGTTTTTTATAAACCTTAATCTTAAGTTGTCATCATTGGTTTTTAAGTGCACCGGTACGATTCAAGAAGTCGCGGGATTCTTCTCAAATATTCGGGTGAGTTCATTAATGCTCTTAGCTTAATCAATTTTTCACAGTTTACCCAATTCACTCAATTTTTCATATTTAATTCAGTTCTTTTTCTTTATAGGAGAAGCAAAATAATCATTCGTTCAGATTATTGCGCGACAGGAGGGCGGGTAAGTAGGGGAGGGGGGAGAGACTACGGGTCAGGTAAGGGTAAGTATTAGTGTTATTTGTAAGGTTCCGTCGGTAACAAATACGCCAATTCCATCTCACTTTCATTCAGCAACAGCTTCTCCGAAAACTTTGGACTCCGATACTTTGGACTTCCTGGTATCACCAAGCCTGTGGCATCTTTTGTGTGACTCTTGCAGTTCGGACCTTCAAACTGTGTGGGGTTCGAAAGCATGAGGATCGGCTCCCTGTTTTCCTGGTGGTAGGCCATGTTGCATTCGTTTCGTTCTGTAATTCTCAGAAAAGGTGATAGATACAATCTTTCGAAAACTATCGGCCTTCATTCTAATCTACTTATCCTGATTTTGTTGCAGTTGCCAGATTTCTTTTGTCTCGACTTAACCATGGGCAATCAATCCGTTAAATCTTTTCGTTCCGGTCGGATACCTGCATTTCTAACGAGACAATTCTTCGAAAAAGAACGCTTAGGTAAATTTCCATATCGACGCCTTAAATCTTAGGGGTATACTATTTATCCATTATTCTGACATTGATTCTTATTTTTCCTAGATGACTTCGTTATACTTCAAGAACTCGACCACGAGGCATGCCGACTCTTCTGGTATAATGTCGGCTCGCTTGTTTCTAGTCTGACTGACCGTTCCGAACTGTCTTGCCTAACCAGAGACATTTGTAAAAGGAGATTGGCATTGGCTTCTATTTTCTGTAATGCGTTTCACGGCTCCCAGCATGCATCGGGCTCATCAGCATTGCTCAGTTCGTCAGATGGAGCCACTGTAGTTTCAGTAGTTTCAGTTTCGAACAGGAAATGGGAGTTGCTTGGTTGTTTGTTTACTTCCTGTTGGCAAAGTCACGTTTGCGCAACATGGTTTCACTATGGCAGTTTCCCTGAAGTTTGCTCGTTTGTTCTGCTCTCTTCGCTCTCTCTCTCTCTTTGATCTCCAATATTCAGAGACATATTTATCAGAGACATCTTTTGAATTTAAAATGTCAGGAAGATTCTCTGCTAATAAATTTTGTAAAACCATCAAGATGAAGGAAAAAATTTAAACTTCTTCAGATTTCCATCTGACGCACGAAAATGAGTTTTCTGTTGCCATTTTTTTTAATTCTTAAGTTAAGCTGTAAATGTTCCGTTTAAAAATACCAATGGCAACGAGAAAACGTTTTGCATTGATGAGTCTTAACATTTAAAGGTAATTTAAGACCTGAAGTTAAAGTTTTCTTTAATGAACTTTCATTAATTTTTGAAAACTGCATCTTGTTTGACTACCTCTAAAACTTGTACATATTATCTATGAAATTTCCACTAAAATGGCATATTATTCCGTAAAAATGCTCGTTATATTAGCAGGCTCTTATGAAATTCAGGATTTTCTCTGAAAAACAGTACCCTCGTTTCTTAGCATAGAATCATTTTTAAACTATTGCATCATCAATTTTTAAAGAAATTTTAAACAAAAACCCCAGTATTTTTTATTATACTCTAGTTCTTAAATCATAAAATTTTTCAGTAGCCTGTCTAGTAATTTAAAGCATGTTTTACCCTTAAATAGCCATTAAGCCATTTTTATAGCAGGTATTTCTGCTGACGGATCATTTCATTCATTCTTATTTCTTGTTAGCCAGTTTAATTTTTAAAACTAATTTAATAATGCAAATTTTGTTATCTATTTATGTTTTTTCTGATAATATTTCATGTATTCTTCAGATGTGGAACATGGCTACTGGCATCAGAGAGAAAGAGGGGATTTGCTGGAAAAAGATGTGTTAACAATAAGCAAAACATTATACAGGGTGGTCCATAAGTCTGTCTCCCCCTTTTATTTTTTGAACCGAAGCAGATATGTCAATTTTGATGAATCCAATGAATAGGAAGTTGTGGGTGGCCTATCTTATGGTGCACTTTTCATCATCCCAAATATGCAAATTAGGAGACATTCAAAATTTATCTCAAAAACCGTAAGGGATAGAGAAAAAAACCCAATTGCAAACTTGTTCAGCATAAAAAAACAAACAAAACAAAACAAAAATCATCCAAATCGGACCAACCAATCACCCACAATCACGTGGTGAACTGTTTGTAGCTTACAAACAGTCACACTACACAAGGAAAACAATGTTGATATTTCCACCATGTAAAGCATGCAAATCAAAAAATTAACATAAATTACCATACTCACATTCACTTTCATGCGGAAAAGCAAATAAAAGGCATGTTTCAGCACACAGAAGACAGAACAATTTCAGGATGGCAAGCTACACTGTTTCGAAATGGTCAACATGGTCAACGTGATTGTGGGTGATTGGTTGTCCGATTTGGATGATGTTTTTTTTGTTTTGTTTGTTTTTTTATGCTGAACAAGTTTGCAATTGGGTTTTTTTCTCTATCCCTTACGGTTTTTGAGATAAATTTTGAATGTGTCCTAATTTGCATATTTGGGATGATGAAAAGTGCACCATGGGATAGGCCACCCACAACTTCCTATTCATTGGATTCATCAAAATTGACATATCTGCTTCGGTTCAAAAAAAAAAAGGGGGGGGGGGACAGACTTATGGACCACCCTGTAGATTATACGAGGTGCGATTGATAGATAATGTCTCCATGGCTGTAACTTTTTTATTTTTTAACCGATTTTCAAAAATGTTTTTGTATCTTATACTCATGTTTGTCCTCTATGTAATGCACTATTCACTTTTCGACATAGTCCCCATCCCTTTCCACGCATTGCCCCAACGCGTGACTAGTTTGGTGAACCCGTCGGAGAGGAATTCCTGAGTTGTTGTCGACACCAGGATTGAATGGCAGCTTTGGACCCTCTTCTGGAGTACGATAACGTCCGCCCGCACACGATTCACCACACACCAGAGGCGTTGCAGCGCCTACAGTTCAAAGATGAAAAATTGCAGTTCAAAAATAAAAGACTTTGCACATTGCGACTTTCACCACTTCCCAAAGAAGAAAGAGCCCCTTAAGGGACATGAGTTGGTTCTGACGGCGAGGTAAACGCTGCCATTCAATCCTGGTGTCGACAACAACTCCGGAATTTCTCTCCGACGGGTTCACCCAACTAGTCACGCGTTGGCGCAATGCTTGGAAAGGAATGGGGACTATGTCGAAAAGTGAATAGTGCATTACATAGAGGACAAATGTGAGTATAAGATACAAAAAGAATTTTGAAAATCGGTTAACAAATAAAAAAGTTACAGCCATGGAGACCTTATTTATCAATCGCCCCTCGTATTTGGTAGTCTTAAAAAAGTTTGATATATATTTTTGTAAACATTTATTATTTTAAACGTTGAATTCATAAACTGGGAAAATAATTGTAAATAACTTTATATATAAAATTAATTATGTAAATCTGGCAAATTATTAAAAATTCTATTGGAACTGTCCTGTGAATACCGCATATTGTGTTGATGTTTATTTCTTTACATATTTGATGGAATAAAACCTTTGTTCTCTTTTTATGACTTTTTATGTTTTATTTTGTATATTTGCTGCTTTCTACTTTTTGTGGGCAAAGTAACAATCTTCTATATACAAGGTGATTATAATTAAAGTCCCTTTGTAAAAATGCTATAAAAAAACAACCATGAGTCCGAATGACTTCAAATTTGGACTGAGCATTCTTGAAGAAGGGGCATTTGATATGGATAAGAAAAAAAATAGTTCCAAAATTTATCACTAGATGGCGCTGTAAGCGGCATATTATGCCTAGGAGGATTTGTACTATGCAAATTGAAAGATACGCATGCGCATGAGACATTGCATGTGTTATAAAAACGCAGGCCTCATGGCGTTCTCGTCATATTTGTATCTCAGCAGCTTGCCATGGGTCTGTCAATGAAGGATCGCGCTCTGCTTGTGAAGCTCTTTTACAAGAATGGCGACTCTGCCATAGCAGCTTTAAAGAAATTTCGGGTATTAAAGGGAATGAAAAAAGGATGTGGTCCGATGTCTGCAAAGGCTCTGAGGTGTATGATTAAAAAATTTGATTGAATTCCAACGAGAAATTTCCGAGTTACACAGTCAAAATTGTAACAAGTGCTAGTTAGTACTCACAAGTGAGCACGTGTTATGATGTTGAATGAGTAACTCGGAAATTTCTTGTTGGAATTCGAACAAATTTTAACGGTATACGCAGTCTTATGTACCCTGTTATTCCCCCCAAATATTTCATTAATCTAGGCTTTACAGAACCTGAGTTATTAACTTGTTGATCTTGGTGGCGGCATTTTTATTTCTGTTCATATCTCAGTTATCGTTCAAATTCGGACCCATGTTCATGTTTACCTTAACCTCTATAATACCCCCTTAAATTGTTTTACACAAGATTTGAATCACCTTGTATATATATATATCTTTTTTATTTTAATGAATATTTTTCAAATACATCATTTTCTTGTAAAATATCAGAAAATTCGTCGTATGTATAATTCAGATTTACTCGTACCTTCACTGATACGACTGCTGATAATGTTTCAATATTTATTTTAGATTTATCACTGCTCCAAAAATCAATGACGGAAAACACCCATTCGACAGTGGATTTTTACAACCAGACATATTGCAAATTCCAATAATATTTTTAAATTTACAGAGGGAGTATGCTGTGTTTGTAAATTTTTAAATATTTCCGCCATTGCATATGTGTCAATGTTGGTTTCCTTCCATTTATTAATTTTATATAATCTAAACATTTTCTATAAAAACATTTAGCCTTGCACCCAGGGTTTTCCTCTTGACCTTTGTTGATTTTTTTGAATTAACATCAACGCAACGAAGTCATTTTTAAATCTTAAAAAGTGACTTTTCAGGGTTGTTGTAGGCAATAGTTACTTCTGGGCTGAAACTTTGGATTGTGCGATTTCTTTAACAATTTAATGAAATATAATTACTTGGCTGTAAACAAAATAAACTGAAATGGTGGAATGGAACATTCCCAAAGGTCTCCCGCTTTATCATAGAAATAAAAAAAAATAAAAAAAAATAAAAAAAATAAAAAAATAAAAAATAAAAAAAGGAAAATTTTTTGTAACTCAGAGGGGGGGGGGGGCGTTAATTTATTTATTTATTTTTATTTTCTTTTAAAAACTTTTATAACTCAAAAGTGCCTTATCAGAACCAAACAATTTATTTATCAAAGTTATTCGATTTTGAGAGAGGAGTCCGTTCATGTCGAATTTATTGACTTTGGCTTGATGGAATGTATCATTTAGGTCTTAATTATTAGAAAAACAAACATAATAGTATCCCTAAAAAGGTTCAACAGAATTTAATGAAAAATACGTCAATGCAGAGATTCAGGAACCCTCCATAATTATTCATTAACTTTAATACGTATTAATACGTTTAAAGAATTTTTTCTTTTCTGCGAGGGGGAGGGGGGGGGAGGAAGTTTGGTTCGCTTGTACGAACACTACAGCCATTTTTTCATTTTTTGAAAAAATTAATATCTCCTATTAATATAACAAAAAAAGTTGTCATAAAAATTCCTTCAAGGTACAGTTTAAGGTACCCTTTAATAGTGCATTAATTTCATTTGCTTCAGTTTTTTGCCGTTTCAGAAGAGATAGCTGCAGAAAATTGATCACATACGAAGAGACGGAATTATTTTCTTTCAAAATTTCAATATATCTTCTCGGATCATAAGTTGTTAAATCGATTTCAGAAAAAAAATTTTTTTTTGAGTTGGAGAAACGAACACAGGCCAATATAACACAAATTCTTATGTTTTAACTGCTGTACAGAAGTATACTTTTAGGTCGGTCACTATAGTTAACAAAAAATACAAAATGATCAACTAAGATGAATTAACTTATCCTTATATATGTCCTCTTAATGACCAAATATCCAAAAGGGCTTTTAAAATATTTAAACGGCCTGAAAACAGATCGTAAACAGCAAGGAATTCGTATAGAACACCACGAAATTTTCAGTTTGTTTTCACCCGAGTATCCCACAATCCTTAGCGCAAACCGGTATTGAGAACGTCTCTATAAGTTAAGAACAATTTGATCAAGCTACAGATTGTAACCAACAAAATAGCACAAAAACCACAATTCCACAAACTCACTCACAAAAGCTACAGATTCTTCCTGTGACTGAGTTTTCCTTCTTGTATCAAATAATTAAATATATGAATTCCTTTTAATAAAAAGAAAGGTAAAGAAAAGAAATAAAATAATAAACAATTAATTATCTAAAGTCACCCCTGCATTCATCTGTGTTTTTCTTTTACTTCCACCAGATCTCCACAAGACTGTGCGTGTATATTAATTGTGTATTATTTTATTTCTTTTCTTTGCATTTCTTTTTCATTAAAAGGAGTTCATATATTTAATTATTTGTATATTATTACAACTCCTACTCTTATATAATTTTCTCCTTGTATTTTATTTTAATAATTCCGATATATTTACCAGACAAATTACTTTTTTGTGTGCAAGCATCCTCCATAAACTCTTTCTATAGTTGTGTCCACAGTTTTTGGCTTGATTCCATTGTATC
>JAHWFO010012652.1:120188-176252 GCA_023313115.1 Rhysida immarginata
GAGTCATTAAAATTTATTATGTGGAATAGTGGTTTTGGAGTTATTTTACATTCTTTGGCATTCAGTCTTAAGCCTTCTTCACTGCCAAATGACTTTCTTATGCTTTCCACGATTTGCTACTAACCATGGATAACATACAGTTTTGAGAAAAATCCTCTTGTTTTGACAGTATAATTTTCAACGGGGTGATTGATTTCAAAGACTTTTTATAATAACCCTTTCTCAATACATGTACTTTTTTGCGATATAAATTTGATGGTTCTCTGTTAGTACGGTTTTATATGGCGCCCTCATTTTTTTAAAAACTGAGATTAAACTGCTTGTTCTTCATTCACTTGGCATCTTTACTTTCATTAGTATTCTTATAAAATTGTTACCCAATTTGTTCCGTATGATTTCGAAATATCAAAGAGCTAATTGTTAGGCCTCTTGGTTTTATCTTCTTAATTTGTTGCTGGTATAGCTTTCGCTTCCTCTTTTGATATGTCTATATAAACCTTTTTGTATTAGGGTGAGTTTCTCGGAATAACTCTCAAGCAATTTTCTCGTTAAAAATGTTGAAATACTGCTTCCGCCATTCAATATATTGCCTGTTCCTTCCCGCGTTATTTCTTACGTCCTGATTATTTCAAATTGTTTTAATAATCATTGACTTTCTAAGAGTCAATGGAAGCTTTTTTATCTTTTCCTGGAAGCTTTCTAAGCAACATTTATAAATCTAATTTCTGTTTCTGTGCTTCCTTTTAAATGTCTATAGCCCAACAGTATTGAAAGAACACTCTCCTTTAACCCTTCTACTTGACATCCTACTATTTCCTAGGCATAATCTTAGCTGTAGGCAGAAGTGTTAGGCAAAATTTTGTGGCTTTCTATCACAACTGAATCTTTGATATTTGCCTTTTGTTGTATTTTAAGTTTTAAAATACTGATAAACGATGACGACACCAGAGTGGTTTATATTCTTCTCCAACTGCAATAAGCAATGCCCTCTCCAACGAAGAGTAGAATAATCACGATGAAGCAGAAATCACAATAGTTGCATAAGTCAGCGTTTCTCAACCTGGTGGGTCGTGACCCAATATTGGATGGCGCATAAAGTTTTAGGGGGTCATGAAATGATAAAAAATCATATAAATAGACTTTATTTAAATTATCAAAAATCAGCATTCATGCAATTTTCACTGCAGTACCCATTTATAATAGTTTTCCCTCAGATATTTTAGTTCATAGTTTTAACTGTACAACCCAAGTACGATTAACTACTTAGAAAAGTTTCTACGGATATGTATATCTTGGTCTTACTTTTGATACTCATTTAAATTGGCAAAATTATGTTAAAAAATTTTCTGGTAAGCTTAGATATACAGGTTGTTTCAAAAATACTTTTACAAACTTTTAGGGGAGGTAGCATGAGTGATTCTAAGCAAAAAAATTCATATAAACATGGATCCGAATTTGAATGCTAAGTGAGATATGAACAGAAATAAAAATGCCGCCATCAAGATCAACAAGTTAATAACTCAGGTTTTGTAAGGACTAGGATAATGAATTTTAGAGGAATAATAGGGTACATAAAACTTTGTACACCGTTAGAATTTGACCGTATTCCAACAAGTAGTTTCCAAGTTACGCATTCAAAATCGTAACAGTGATAACATGCGAGTACTAACATCACCTTCTAAACTTCAGCACTCACAACAGACACTGAAAACGTCATCAATGTTAGGCCCAAACAATAGTTTTGAGGCCTGTAGTTTTAAAAGTGATGGTATTAAAATTTGACTGCGTAACTCGGAAACTACTCGTTGAAATTCGATCAAATTTTTAAAGATATACACAGTTTTATGTACCGTATTATTCCTCCAAAATTCATTATCCTAGGCTTTACAGATCCTGAGTTATTAATTTGTTGATCTTAGTGGCAGCATTTTTATTTCTGTTCATATCTCAGCGTTCAAATTCGGACCCATGTTCATATTAATTTTTTGCTTATAATCACCCATGCTACCTACCCTAACAGTTTATAAAAGTATTTTTGAAACACCTTGTACATTACCCATTTCCATAAAAGTTGGGACAATATGAAAAATGCAAATAAAATAAGATTGAGTAAATATATATAAGCAAAATTAAAAATAATAAATGCGTTTGAAGTGACTGAAGTAAAATATGTACAATTTATATATGCCGATCTCTTTTTTGGTCGTGTATAATTTTTAAATGAAATTGCCATTGGCAACATGCACCATGATAGTTGGGACGGAAGGAAAAGACCGCACCGGAAGCCATAGAGGTGACATGAATATTCTCGAAACTTCTGGAGAACATTACAGTCATAACTTTTCCCTCTTTAAATGCCAACTGCAATGTGCGGCCACTCATTTACACGACAACATGGGTCGAAGCAAGGCAGTTGGTCAAGATATGCGCAATAGAATAACCATCAATTTAGAAGCAAGGTATCTCAGCATGAAATACAAGTAGCCAGGAATTTTGGACTTTCATCCTCTACGGTTCATACCATTAATAGGTACAGGGCAAGTGGAAATAACGCCGTTTATAAATGGAAAGAACGAACACCAATTCTGACTGCTCGTGATCTTCGGGTTTTCAGACGTCACTACATTAAACATAGGCATTCAACAGTGACAGAAATTGCAGAATGGGCTCGAGGATTCTATCAAAAACCTTTATCGTTGAATACCGTTTGCCGCTACATCACGAAATAAAGTTGAAGCTCTATTATGCAAAACGAAAGGTGTTTGTAAACAATTGCAGAAACATAGGCACCTGGCTCGGGCATAAATGGACTGACGCCCAGTGTCGACGTGTTTTGTGATCCGATGTATCTACATTTACGGTTGTTGTTGGCGAAAATCGTCAGCGTGTACTTAAGACCAAAGAGGAAAAGCACAATCCTGCCTGTTGCAGACTTGCTGTACAGAGGCCAGCTTCAATAATTGTCTGGGGCTGTACGAATGTCAATGGACTGCGAAAATTGCATATCCGCATCAGGACCGTCAATTCACATATATTGGAATTTTAGAACATATGTTGCCTTCTTGGCGACGTCTTTTTGGAACCCGCCCCTTTCTATTTCAACAAGATAATACTAAATCCCACACCGCTCGCATTATAGGACACTGGCTACACAATAGACGAATTCGGGTGTTAAAATGGCCTGCCTGCAGTCCCGATTTGTCCCCATTAGAGAATATATTGCGAATTATCAAGTAGAAAACTTTCGTACAGCAGAAATGGCAACAAATTCCTGTGATAAAATCAGGAACGTGAACATGAGAACGTTTGACTTCATTTTAATGTGAAAACAGAAAATAAAACTTGCATGAAACAAAGAAGAAAAATCAAAGAGAATTAAAGGATACGATGAGACCAGTGTCTCCATCTGTGATTGTGCTAAGAAAGGTCGCAGCAAGATAAAGAAATATTAACTCAACACTTCCCCTCGACCATTCGATCACAATCATTGTTCACAACGTTCAAAGTTTTTAATCATATGGTTACACAATCTTCAATCCCAGTTGTTTGGTTAATTCTTGATGACGAGGTCCATGAAGTGGTTTGGTGAGCACTCAGCTGTCATCTCAGTGGTTGGGATATACTGTAGGTCCACTAATTTCCTTTCATACAGTTCTCTGATGAAGTGGTGACGTATGTCTATGTGCTTTGTTCGGTTGTGAAATACGGGGTTCCTAATGTGACGTTGAGCGCTTTGACTGTCGCACAATATAGTGACTGGATTTTCGCTCTGAACGCCAAGTTCTTTGAGAAAATTGGTCAGATATATTGCTTCCTTTGATGCTTCGGTTAATGACATATATTCGGCTTCAGCGGTTGATAAGGCTGTCGTTGGTTGTTTCTTTGATTCCCAACTTATGGAACTTCCAGCTAATTGTAATATATAACCAGTATACGATTTTCTGTCGTCTAAACATGCGCCCCAATCAGCATCGTCATATCCAAGCAGTGGTTTTTCTGTTCTTGTGTAGAATAAACCTTGATTGATTGTTCCCTTCAGGTATCTTAGAATTCTTTTTCCTCCTTGCCAGTGCTCTTTGGAGTAGTTGTTGTTGAATTGACTTAAGAAGTTTACAGCATGTGCTATGTCAGGTCTAGTGCTGACTGCTAAATGCATTAACGATCCAATTAACGTCTTATATGGATATTTTTCCATTTCATCTGCAGATATATTTTCAAGTCTCTTTAATTTGATACTAGCATCTAATGGGGTGTTGACTGCTTTTGAGTCTTCCATATTGAATTTCTTTAATACGTTCTCCGTATATTTCCTCTGGCTGACGGTTATGCCATGCTCTGTTTGGTTAAATTCCATTCGTAAACAGTAGCTGGCTTCTCCCATGTCCTTAGTTTCAAACTTCTGTCCGATGCTTTCCTTTATCTTCCTTATCTCTTGGATGTTGATCGATGCGATAAGAATGTCGTCAAAGTAAATAAGAATTATGAATGTCGTTGCTTTCTTTTGATATATATGCAAGGATCTGCATGGAGAGGTTGCATTCCTTTTTCCTGTAATTCTTGGTCTAATTTGAGATACCACTGGCGTCCTGACTGGCGTAGACCATATAAAGCTTTCTTGATTTTGCATACCAAGTTTTCCTGGTTTTTCAATTGTGAAAGTGTTTTCTTTACAGTTTTTCCCAATTTCTTATTCTTGATGGTTGTCTCATCCACGCCTCGCAGGATTTCTTCCAGTTTTTCTGGTATTTCCATATAAACTGTTTCTTCTATGTCGCCATTTAAATATGCTGTTGTTATGTCGAGTTGATGGATTTTCAATCCAAGTTCGGCAGATAAAGCCTTTAACATTCGAACTGAATCTTTTCTTGTGACAGGCGAAAAGGATTCGGTAAAGTTAATGCCTGATATTTGTCCATACCCTTTTGCTACAAGACGAGCTTTATGTCTTAGTGGCTTGTCAGGCGATTCATATTTAGTTTTTAGGATTACTTTGTTTCCAATTATGGTTTGTTCTTGAGGTCGCTGCACTAGCTCCCACGTGTCGTTCTTTAGTAACGAGAGATACTCATTTTCGATCGCTTGTTTCCATTTTTAAGCGTCTGCTTTGGTAGAGTTTCCTCGACTGATGAGGTTTCTTCATCAATATCATCTTTCTCTGCATTGTCAGATAGTTCTGAAATATAGTTCACTTGCCTCTCATGAGATATTTTCTTGGGTCTTCCCCTATTTCCAGTATGTAGAATGATTGGTCTTCCTCGTCCTCTTTGTGTCCTAGTAATTTCAGGTGTTTCTATGTTCTCTTGTTCTGGTAAAGCGACTTCTGCGATTCTGTGATTCATTTCGTTTGGAGGAAGATTTACTATTTCTACAGTAGTTTTTATGTTAAGGTTTTCTGGGGTTTCTGTTCTAGTTTCGAACTCTTCATATTGTTCATTTGTATTAAACTCGTTTAGAAATGTTACATCACGACTTTTGATAATTTTCTTTTCGGCAGGCATCCATAGGCGATAAGCTTTGCTTTCTTCGCAGTAACCCACAAGGACACACTCTTTTGATCTTGCATCGAGTTTTTCTTTTGTTGGAGTTTTATCCAGTGTATATGCCTTGCTTCCAAATGTTCGCATATATCGTATTGTGGGTTTGCTTCCATTCCAAAGAGTGTAGGGAATTTTTCAGTCAATGCTTTTCGATGAACAACTGTTGCGAACGTAATTGGCAGTACAGACCGCCTCTGCCCAGAATACAGGACTCATATTCGTATGGATCATCATACATCTGGCCATTTCCATCAAGTCCGGTTTTTCCTTTCTGAAATTCCATTTTGTTGTGGAGTATGAGGAATGGTCAATCTTCTTGTGATTCCGTTATCTTTCATGAATTTATCAAATTCTTGATTGCAAAATTCTGTCCCATTATCGGATTGTAGACATTTGATCTTTTTCCCAGTTTTGTTTTCTACCATGTTTTTGTATTCTTAGAAGGTTTCTAATACTTCATTTTTGTTTTTCAAGAAGCGTACTTCACACCATCGTGAGTAGTCGTCAATGAATACAATGAAATATCTTGCTCCTCTTAGATATGATACTCGCATTGGATCGCATATGTCTGTGTGTACAATTTCTAGAAAATTTTTCGTACGGTTTCCAGATGATTTGGGAAAAGGAGTTTGGGTCATTTTTCTCTTTAGACAGGTTTCACATGTAGTTAAGTTGTCAGGATGACTCAGGTTTAGACCGTGTACAAGGTCGGTCATCTTTTTCAGACTTTTTACATTAATGTGCCCTAAGCGATCATGCCATTCTTTTAGATCTGTTTCGGAGTGGAGTTTCCCTTCAATGATCGATGCATTTTCTTCCCTTTCTGTGACATAATACAAGTCGTTTATTCTGTTTGCTGTGACTATGACTTTTCTTTGTTGATTGATTACGAATGCCTTTTTCTTTTGGAAAATTACTTCAAATCCTTTGTTGGTAATTTTGCTAACTAACATCAAGTTGCATCGTAAATTCGGAACGTGTAGGATTTCCTCTAGTTTTACTGGATTCTTCAGGTTTAATTCCACAGTCCCAATACCGTTGATGCATGTTGATTCTTCGGTAGCCAAGTTCAGCGTTCCGTCCTCGGTTTCTTTCATGTCCGAAAATTTGTTCGCTGAATTACACATATGAGATGATGCTCCACTGTCTAAACACCATTCGTTCAAACTTGGTTTTTCCATTTTTCACAAAATGACTCTTATCATAATTAATTGTCATAGCAGTTTGATCAGTTTGTTTGGATATGTCAGGCTTTTTCTTTGTTTTCCACCAACAGTCAGTTGCTTTGTGACCTCTTTTTCCGCATTTATGGCATTTAAATTTAAATGGTTCAGGCGTATTTTCATTTACTTGATTCCGTTCTTTTGGTTTTAAGTATTTCTTGAATGTTTTCTTTGTGTATAATGCATCACTTTCGATTTTGGTGTTCTTGGATCGTGCATTATATTCCTCAATAATTTTCACTTTAAGGATTTCAGGTTTGGGTAACTCGTCACGAGATTCAATTGCACATCTAAAATTTTCGAATGTGTCTGGTAGGCTATAGAGCAGCATTATAGCTAGTTATTCTTCATTTATTTTAACTTCCATAATTTCCAATTTGTCAACGATGTCGAAAAATTGTGATAAATGATCATGAATGTTGTCACCTTCTTTCGTCTTTTTCAAGGTCAGCTGTTTCAGGAGAGTTGCTTTCCTAGCTGATCCTTTCCATTGGTAGATGGATTATAGTTTCACCCGTATTTCCCAAGATGTTTTACATCCTTTTATCTGTTTTAGTTCTGATGGGTTGATGGCGAGAATTAAGTCTGATCTTGCCTTTTGATCCGCTGCATCCCATGAGCTTGCTGCTTTCAAAGATTCGTCATCGCCCTCGATCACAGTTGACCTTATACGGGTTCCATTCACATAATTCCAACAGTCATTTTTGATGAGTAGAGCTTCCACTTGTAACTGCCAAGTGTCGTAGTTTTCTCTCCCCAAAGTTTTGATACGAAGGGTGTTGTTCATGATAATGGTGTAATGGCTTCCGAACTTACTTCTTATAGAGCTTGCCCGCGCCGGTTTTTAAGATGTTTCTCACTTTGCTGTTGATGTGTTTAATGGTTTTTCATGTACCTGGGCCCATAACCTGTTGGATTTCATATGCAGTGGGATGTATACTCTTAATAATATTCACGGTTAAGTGATAAAATCAAGAACGTGAACACAAGAACGTTTGACTTCATTTTAATGTGAAAACAGAAAGTAAAACTTACATGAAACAAAGAAAAATCAAAGAGAATTAAAGTATACGATGAGACCAGTGTCTCCATCTGTGATTCTGCTAAGAAAAGTCGCAGCAAGATAAAGAAATATTAACTCAACAATATATCTGATTTTTCTTTTGAGTTTTTATGATCTCTATTTGATTATTATTTTTAAAAAATTTTAAATATTTTTTTCACTAATCTTTTTTACTAACACTAGCAGCACTTTACAAGCTTGCTTACCAGTCTCTACATTGTATTTGAATTGAAATAAATTGAAAATTGAATTAAAACAAAAAATTGAAAAACCTACATATAATCCAAACCATAGGCAATACGTATCCAAATCAGATCCAATATTGGGTATAAATACGTTTGTTGGATCCAATGTAAAAAGGGTAAGATACACTGACATAAATATTAGACCCAAATGTTTATTTCACATTCACTAATGAAAATGCCAAGTCGAAATATGTTTGGACTAAAATTTTGCAAGCTCTTCCAGAAGGAGCTTGAGCTGAGACGCAGTCGGAATTTTACATTTTTCTAAATAATCTCTAAACAAGCAACGGAAATAACATCGCAAGCGACACGACCTATCAACAACCCAAGACAGAAAAGTAGGGTGAATGATGAAGTAAGTCTTACATTGAGTAAGCCTCACATAGAAACTGTTTATAATCCTTCATAATATTCCCCGTCGTCTGACAACGTGTGCACAAATCGTCGAAAGTTCTTGAAAACTCCTCCACTGGTACAGCTTTCAATTCCCGTGTCACAGCAGCTTGAAAGTGCGTAATGTCTGTAAAAGTTCGTCCTTTTAGAGCCACTTTAAGTTCAGGAAACAGGAAAAAATCCGGTGATGACAAGTCTGAGGAATAAGGTGGTGTTGAGCCAGAAACCGCTTTACAAGAGAAACCAAGAACCAGTTTGCTTCAGATGTGGCTTCAGAAAACGACGAATACGAGCCAAGAGTCGTTTGAGCACCACTCAGTCAAACTCACTGTTGACAGTTCTCTCGATGTTTGTCCCTGCTCTGCTGGTGGTGAGCCACCCACTTCGATGCTCGTCTTCGACGTTTTCACACCCATCACTAAACTTTTTAAACCACGCGTACACAGTCTTCAAGTTCACAGTTTCATCTACATACACCTACTTCAGCATTGCATGACTTTTGCCCAATTTGTATAAGAATTTCAAATTTATTCTCTGCTCCTTGACACGCTACAAAACCAACGCACAGACTCAATAATAAATTTATCAAGACTCACAGGCACGCACCACTGCAAATGAGTATTATTGGAACACAACGAAGGTTTCGCTGATAATCGGATTGTTCCCATTTTCGATTTGAGGGGCGATTCATCTTACTCCTCCTAAACTTTACACATATAGACTTTCAAGAGTATATGGAGAATGGTACACAAACAGAAAATATTTAATAAATAAATCTTGGATTAATAAATCCCTATTAAAAGGACTAGATTTTTAGCCAATGTAAAAAAATTGAGACAACTAATTCTAAAATCAATCTAAAGTTTGATTTTAATGAATTCTTTAAATAATAAAATCTTAGAAACATTTAAAGATGGAGCGTTAGCTGTGACCATGGTTTGTATAAGTTTGCAATAAAACAAAAAGCAATCATCATCTTATATAAAAAATTCATTTTCTGTTTGTTGTTGTTTGTTTGCCCACCGACAGTTTTTACCATCGGATGGCGCCACCATCGCACAACGATTCTTGTATGACGAAAGATTTCGTTTATTCGGTTGCATCATGACTTTTAATCCTCTGATCTGTGCACACATGCGAACTCCATTGTTGATCTGCTATATTTGCTGAAGAGTACGGATCCTGAATATAGAAATATCAATGACGTATATTATTAAAGGTATATTCGGAATTCTATTGTTTGTTACTATCGCCACCAAAATGAAACTCTGACAGTTCTGTGGAGGAGTGAGTCATGGAATAGTTAGCTGCCTTGCTGCTTTGCTTTTGACGATTTTGGGCCCAAGAAATAATTATTTCAAAACCAGTTCCGCGTACAACTGTACAAATAGACGCGAAAAGGGATCAGGAATCACTTTCCTCAAAATACGTAATCCAAAATTAATCCGAAATACGTAACTGAAATGAAAAAAACTTAACTGAAAGATGATCGAAACGAAATTGAAATTGAAACCATAATCGAAACTTGCTTATAAAATATAATAAAATACTTAAAATACAAAGTTAACGAGACGATTAACTTATCACTCCGTGATCGGAGTGTGAAAGAATTATTAATCAGCTACCCTCATGTTTAGCAATGTGTTTTGTATCATCTTCACTCACTTCCGTTTTTGAGGATTCTGGGAAACGGAGCTTCCCAATATTCCCAATTGGCTTCAAGTATGGCGGTAAGTTGGGGCAACCGTAGCCCAGTTGTCTCACCTTGCTCAATGCAATGGTCACCCCATCTTGGGCGCGGCTAATCACAGATTGGGTGACCACCTGGAAATTTCTATCCCCCCCCCTCCCCCGTGCTTCGGAGGGCACGTAAAGCCGTCGGTCCCGGCTGCTGCGACCATCATACAGCAGTCGTTAAGATATAGGGATGGCGCAAAACTCCCTCGAAGGAGTAAGTGCCAGAGATTATCG
Source organism: Rhysida immarginata (assembly GCA_023313115.1). Classification (NCBI taxonomy): domain Eukaryota; kingdom Metazoa; phylum Arthropoda; class Chilopoda; order Scolopendromorpha; family Scolopendridae; genus Rhysida; species Rhysida immarginata. The sequence continues at coordinate 130,621 of JAHWFO010012652.1, forward strand.
CTCCGCGATAATCTACCCTCTGTACCAGATGGCGGTAAGTTTCAGGGTCTAACTTTAATATACGTCATTGAGTATAATATATTCAGGATCTCTATCGAAGACTCGAATTATGCCATCACCTAACTACAGGCCTCATAATAGACGATGAAGACGTCATAAATATTAGGCCCAAACTACAATTAGCCAAAGATAATTTTATCAATGCAAGAATCGCTTTTTCCACTTAATATTATTTAAAAATATATTTCTTGCTACTTTTATAATATTGTGCAAAATGTTCTTAGAGCTATGTTGTTCTTGAGTGCATGAAAAATCGGCAAGGAAGAAATCTTTTTTTTTATTACCTCCTTCTGCTAAGAGCGCTGTTGTTTGGGCCAGATACGTAGCCCACGTGAAAGACAGGCCCTGGCGCGGAAAAGTCACCTGACCATTTTAATAATCAGCAATTTTTCGTTTGTTGGAAACAATGAAGGTTACATTGTTATTCGGACTAAGATGATCAGGTGACTTTTCCGCGCCAGGACGTGACCACCGAGAGAGAAGGCCTCCGCAATGAAACTGAATACATTGTTGCATCACATAGATAGTGCATTGTCAGTCGTATTTCTACCAATAATAAGCCCTGAATTTACACTATCTATGGTGATGTAACAATGTATTCAGTTTCATTGCGGAGGCCTTCTCTCTCGATGGTCACTGTTAAGCCCCTTCTATTGCATGATTTTGGCTACAGTCCAGATTTTTTAACAATGGTACATTGTAACAAATTCTTATAGATCTAACAATGAGAAACCTAAGTGATCTTGAGAAAAAAATGGGAGGGGTGTCGTTTTTCTCGCAGGAGATTTTCGCCAAATTCTTCCAATTATTCCACAAAAAACGTCTGCAGATAAACTCAGTGCTTGCCTCAGAATATCCACCATTTGGAAATTTGTCCACACAAAAAAATTATTTACTAATATGAGGCTGTGTATTCTTGGTGACAACATTCATAAAATTTGTAAACAACTACTCAGTTTTGGAGATGAAAAATTACCCACAGGTATGGCAGGTGTTACCCTACTAGATAGAGTGCACAGCAGCACAATAAGGGAGTCTTTAGGTGTTGAGCCGCTACTTCTCCGCATTGAGAGATCTCAGTTGCGCTGGTATGGCCACGTGATACGGATGCCGCAAACTGGTCTTCCTAGGCAGTTGTTATTTTCCAAGCCGGTGGGTAAGAGACCAAGGGGTCGGCCTAGAACCAGGTGGCTAGACTACATGGAGAATCTGGGTTCGAGTTGCTTGGGTATTACCAAAGAGGACATGCACCGGATGGTGGAAGATCGCGATCGCTGGAAATCCTCCAAAGGGCTGCTGCCCCCGCGACCCTAACGGATAAGCGGGTTTGAAAAGTAAGTAAGTAAAAATTACCCACAGTTGCGTCAGGTTTAATTTCTCTCTCACCTGATTTCTGTATACTGTTGTCGTCAGTGCGAGTAATAATTATACATAAGGTTTCCGAACATAGCCACAAAAATTGAGGACCGCCAGTGGCTTTGAGAACGTACGATTCTTGCACCAACGAATGAAAATGTAAATAAAACACGACCTCATTTTGCCAGAGTTGCCAAGATCTTGCATTACATATAAATCTATTGACACTATTATGGACCAGGAGCAAGCTAAAAACTAACCCACAGAATTTTTAAATTCATTGGAACCCACCTGGAATGCCACCACATGAGTTCTATGTGAAAGTAGGGCCAGTAATAATATTGAGAAATTTGGATGCCCCCAAATTATACAATGGTACTAGACTGTCATTAATTTTATGCCCACTATCACCAGACAACAATTATCTAGGTTACAATCTCCTGTGCGATTTGTTTTCGCAATGACGATTAACAATGGCAATCTCTTTATGATCCTAATGGCCTGACAAAAAATAGTGTACCCAAAGGCATTCGAGTAGCACATTCTATATCAAAATAATGGACCTTTATGAATAACTAACGCTTATTAAATTTTTGTAAATAACTGCCAATTGCAATATTTGAACAATTTTGGATTTAATATATTCTGTTATTATATAATCTTTTAATTTTCTTAAAACAATTTTGCTGATTTTTGTGGAATTATGTATGTAATCGTATTATTGCTACTTTTTAATAGCACGGTTTTTTTTTTCTTTCAACCATAGCGGGCGAAGCCGCGGGTAATCAACTATACTCTGTCCAATGAAAGAAAAACTGGGCGTGTCCAGTTAAATTTCCATTTTCAATTGTTAGCAATTGTTAATTTTACTTAGCAACAATGTCTAACAATTCAAATCAGAAATTTAATTAGCACGCCCAGTTTTTCTTTCGTTGGATAGAGGGCGAGGTCAAAAATGCTAATACTGAGTTGAGTTAGTGAAGATAATCATTGTTGCTACGATAGTTATCAATATGTTAAGAATCGAGCAACAATCATTGCTTCACCAACTCAACTCGGTGTTTGCATTTTTGATCTCGCCCAGAGTATAGTATGAAATATGAATCAAAATTGCTGCCTGCAACAATGAATTGTCCATGCTTTCTTTATCTGAGCCGTTCACAGGACAAATCGATTAACTCCACTTTTCTAATTTTTCCAAATTTAAGCGTCAAAGTACTTGATTGAGTCCCTACTTTTTATAACTATAGCAGATCTCCCTAAGAATAAGTATTTAATCTTTAAATGACAAGTTTGTTTTGGCCATTGAGTAATTAATAATTTATTTCTGAAGCCAATCTGATTAACTCCGTAGTCTAAATGAAAATGTAAATCGCTGCAATAATTCAAACACAGCAGCAAATCCTCAATGACAACAGTAACTTGCTTAGTGGTGTTTCATCATAAATACAGTGAAATAAATAATTTTTTCACTATAAGAGGTACGTTGTGAATTGAATAACGGTAGATGTTGTTGCTTATTCATACAATTCAAATAAGATTTTAATGAAGATTCAGAATTTAATGCCATTAATATAAAGAAATCTGTAGCAGGTAGACCAAAAAGTCTAAAAATGTAGCCTTTATTATATCCTACAGCCTCTAGGATAGAGGTTGAACTGTCACAAGAGAAAAAAGGAGAATATGATGGACCTGCTAATATTCCTTCCTCCTGTTACATATGATTACTACAAAAAATTAAGAACAAAACTAAATGACGGGACCTCACATACAGCTGACGAAGACGACATCATTTATATTGCTGATGAATTAATAACAAATAATATAACAGATCAGTTCTTAATTTATTTTAGTTATTAATTTTAAATTCTCTACCTATTGATTTTTTGCATCAAGTTAATAAGACTAATTGTTAATTGGCACTTTTATTTATTTTTTTTAATTCAATAAAAATAAAAACAGAAATCATTTACCGTATTACTTTGGAGACCTTTTTTATTTTTACCATAATTAATTTTTGAGAAAGGGTAAGGCAAAAAATTAAAAACAATGAGTTAATTTTGTATTCAAAAAATGGTTAGAATCATCGATGATTCCTTCGATGGTGGTTAGAACCATCGATGGTTCCTTCGATGATGCTTTTTAATCGCGGTGAAATTATTTACAAATGGTGAATGATAAGAAAATCGATTGAACCAATGAAAGATTAGAGCAGTGATGACGTCATATCATTGTCTCTGCTCCTATGTTCGTATTGTAACGGATATAGTACTGTTAATATTAATGGTTAAATGTATTTATAACTCTTGAGTTATTATTTATTTGAATTCATTAATTAATTGAAGAAAAAAAGTAAGTACATATATTAACGACAAATTCAACAACTTCCGGTCACATGCCGCAAACTTCCGGTCACGTGACACAAACTTCCGGTCACATGCTGCAAACTTTCGGTCATATGCCACAAATTTCCGGTTACGTGCCGCAAACTTCCGGTCACCTCTTCTCCGTATGTCCGTACTTGGCATCCAGAAAATCTGGTAACCTTATCTTAGGTCGGTGAGATAAGGGTTCATAATGCTGTTCCTATCAACGAAATTGGTAGTAATTTTGCAGTATAACATAGGGACGACAGAGAATCCAACTAGTTTCGCCTTTTATTCCCGGCTTTATCTTAGGTGGTAGTCAATACCTAGTTGATTGGATGGGTATGGATTCGATGATATCGACTTTTAAATATCTTATATGATACAATGAAACACCAATATGATTATTCGATTAACTTAATGTCACCAGTAAAATCTATTTCCCTGACTTTTCCCAGGAAGAGTCTCATTTCCCTGACTTTCCAGAATGTGGGAACCCTGCTATAGTTAGTATACTCTTTCCAGCAATTGAAAATAAATCTAAGGACCTGTATAAAGAAAAAACAGACAGTCTGGAAAGACAGGACACAGAGTAAAGTCCAACTGCAATAACTTCTGGTGTTGCCAACTGTGGAAATCTGTCAGATTCAACCTCCACAGGACCTTTATCACAAGACGCCATATCTTGTTCTACATCTAAACCATCGACGGGAACCGTAATTTGTACACGGTCATCTCTGCAGTCTGCGTTTTTAACCAGAAATCTGTTTCTTTTTTTGGAATCATGACCAAAAAAAGAAACAGATTAGCGCCTAAAAGGCTAGAATAGCTAACTTTTTTGTCGCAGTTTTCACAAAATGTTCTCTTTGACCCTTGAGATATTTTTAATTAATAATTTTATATGTTCCTGAATAAAACAGAAATGTAAATATGTTGAAAATAAAAATAAACTTGCAATGGCGAAATATTCAATGCAACTTGGTGCTTTGCTACTTTTTTTGGATTATGTCATTTTGTCAAGTATTGAATATCATGGTGTCGAATATTAGTATCGAATAAACTCTTAATATTCGATACTGGTTTCGAATATCGCCGAACTTGTTATCGCCCATCACTAGATCGAAAGCCGAAGTTTTACGACATCGACAATCGAGCAGTGTAGTGAAACATTATTCGAGTGGCACTTGAAGCTAAGCTTCCATAATCTCACCCTTCCTAATTAAATGCCAAGGGAATTACACTGAAGTAGTTAAGAAGCGTGATGAACCCATAAAGGTCATCCATAATATGAAGGAGAAAACACCGAAGTTTTACAGAGAGGATAGCCTTTTATAAGGAAAAATTACAAGGATTGACAAATCCGAAGAAAATACATTATAGCGACGATGAATCCGGTGCAAGGCAGAGTGCACCAATGACAAAGCGAGTAGGGATAAAAAAGCCAAAATTATAAAAAAAAAAAAGAAATGATAAAAAACAAAGGACGTCAGATACCTTTGATTTTTTATAACGAAAAATTGTGCAAAATGCTGTTAGCACAAGAGAACCATTCATCTACTTGCACTGATCTGTAGACTGGAACGGGATAATAACGGCCAGTTGGTATTCCCAGTTACGAGAGTATATCGCATAGTATATTTAGAATATAGTAGAATATAGTATATTTTGTGTTATCGAAATGAAAAACAAAGTTAATTGAGAGAGAAAACAAACCTACAAACTGTGAAAGCTAGTTACAATTTTGAAGTCTTCAAAAATATTTACGCCTGGTCATCCTGGTGTGTACTGCAGGAGTCCTTATGATAGTCGACAATCGAACAGTGAAGTGTACATTTCTTCAGGTGGGGCGAAAGGAGTGCTTTAACGAAGTTCACCCTATCAGAATAAATTCCACATGAAATAAACTGAAACAGGCAAGAAGCCTGACTAACCCCAGCGGTCTTCCACATTATGAAAAAATAATAAGATTGACGATTGTCAGAAGATTGGAGAGCGGGCAAGGGGGGTGGTATCACATCTTCCAATAATCGGGAACGGATTCGGGAGTGGATTACTTTGAGTATTCGATTACTCCATCACTACTTGACGGTGCAACCTTCTGACTTGTGTCAAATGAATTTAAGTCAGCATACATCGTCTAATCAGGGACTCAAAGCTTTTATAGTCAATCACAATGTAATAAGGCCTGAAATTTTGTGGTGTATCGAAACTGTGATAACGCATAAAATCATTACGGACTGCGGGCAAGGATATCAAGTTAATGGCCCTGATGTTCCAAGACAGTGAAATTGTAAAGAGTCCAGCTCCACAAGGATAAGATTGGATATAGGTTGGCGTATGGGATTGCTCCATATTTTAAAAATCAACTATACCGTTATTGGGTTTGATGAATCAATGAACAAAGTTGCTAAGAAGCAACAAATGGATGTTAATGTAAGATATTGGGAAAATGAGTCTGAGCAGGGAAAATGTCAATATCTAATTTCCGTCTTCTTGGATCGGTCACATCCCTTACGATACTCAGCACAAATCGACAATCGGACAGTGAAGTGTACATGTCTTCGGGTGGGACGAAGGCAGCGCTTTCACGAAGCTCACCCTACCAGAATAAATTCCACAAGAAATACACTGAAATAGGCAAGAAGCCTGACTAACCCAAAGAGGTCTTCCACATTATGAAAAAAAAAATAAGATTGACGATTGTCAGAAGATTGGGAGAGGGGGTGGTATCACATCTTCCACTAACCCGGGAAGTTGACTTCAAGAATATGCCTCGGTTTACTATACTTTGTATGCCACTTCATTACCTGTCACTGTCAATGGCAGCAATTTCACGCTTGATGTTTTCTTTGAGGTCTTCCATGGTCCTGGGTTTGCTTGCATAAACTTTGCTCTTTAAATATCCCCATAAAAAACTGGCGGAGTTAAATCGTGCGATCGAGGTGGCCGCAAACTTTTCGAGATCACCCTGTCTCCAAAAACTGATAGGATCTCATCCTTACAGGCATGAGAGGTATGGCACGTTGCCCCGTCCTGTTGGAAGTAACCTTCTTAAAGTTCATAGTCGTCCAGTTGGTTCAAAAATTCGTCATATATGAACAAATATCGGTTGGTGTTCAGTGTCTTTATAGAAAATTGGACCATGATCAGAGAACGAGAAATTACGCACCACATTCCGATCCTTTGGTCATGTAAGGGAGACTCGTGCAAACCATAGGGATTTTCCGAGGCCCATATAAGGGCGTTTTGTGAATTTATGTATTCGGAGAGGTGAAACTATGCTTCGTCAGAAAACCAAGTGATGTCCAGCAGTGTAGCATTTAGTGAAAAAAAATGTAGGAACCATTGGCAGTATGTGAAGCGTTTCTGAATTGTAAGCACTTTCCACTCGTGAACTGACGATTTTCCCTTTCTTGGCAGCTCGTTGACAGGCCGACTTTGAATACCCGCTTTCTTGAGCTAACCGACGTAATGATTTTGTTGGGGAATTTTTCAAACGGTCCTTAACATCTTGCAGTCTCATCCGACATCGTCCTCCACCAGGCTTCCCTTCGCCTCCAACATTTTGGACAAGTTTTTGATAGTTCTTGCTAGGCAGAGTTCTCCCTTCAAATTTCTTCCGATATTCTCTCTGACACTGTGTAATTAGCTCAGCGACCCAGTAGGTCTTCACAATGAAGACTCTCTGTGGTACGGTATACTGCATGCTTGCTTTGAAGACTCTCTGCCCATTTTTCTCTCCCTTTTTTGCGCCTCTAAGCAGTCGTCTGCACCTCTGCGCCGCGCTGGCGCCATCTGGAGCTGGAAGCCAATATGAAAGCAATTTTCATGAAATAAGGAATATTTTGATCATTGGTGCATGATGTTACTTGGAAGTGTTACAGAGTAATTCGTATTTTTAAAAGTTCAGCCCCGAGTGGGTGCCTCTGCCACGCCGGGTGCCTCTGCTAAGTCACTGTCTACCTCAGATTACGAAAAAATAATAATTATCGATAATAATCGATATTTATGATGGCAGGTCATATTAAATGTAGGTAAATATAAGATTTATTATCAAATGGTTAAAATTTGGAATCAAATCCCGTCTGATATTAAAAATGTACCCTCGTATAACCTCTTTAAAATGAATGTTAAAAATGGATTATTTTAAATTATTAATGGTATTATATTTTATTACTTTTTTTTTTATTCTCTTCGATTTTTTTCCTTTGTTCTTTTTTTTATTATTATTCAGTTTTTATATTCAGTTTTCAGGCAGTCATCTACGATGCAAGCCTGTTAAATGAGGAAATGGCGACTACCACACTACTCGTACTATCGAGCAAGTGGTCAAACGGTGGAGTTTCCACAAACAATTCTCTCTGACTCGTTTTCGGCGTATGTTTCGCAATTAAAATTGATAGAGTTGGCTATAGAGACATTAGATAAAAAGATAGCCACTATAAGTGCTGAAAAAGAAAACAAGCAAATTTCGCCTAGCACTCCCATTCTCTCCTCTAGGTTTACGCAGACGAGCGAAGCAGCTAGACTCAGACACAGAAGAGCAACGAAAAAGAAAAAAACGGTTCGTCAGTAATAAAAGTGCTTGCAAGGCGATAGCTTCTCGTAAATCAAAATATGCGAATTAGCGGTGTGCGTATCTTCACAGTTCTTCCAAATAAACGTGCCCCTTCCAAATCAGATACTAAGGGTAGCAAAGGGAATAAACTTAGTAATAGAAATGGTTTGAGTTATTCCAAGATTGCTACTTCTGGGGTACCAATTTATTCCGACTTGCCTTCAACAGGATTCAAGTGAAGTGGGTCCCTTCACAGGCTAGGCATAGCGTAAGTGACCAGGCAGGGAGAAGGCAGTCGTATAAAGAGATGGAAATACGGAACCAACATAATGGGCATCGGTCTAATTTTAAATATAAGCAAGTACCTAGGGGTAATTTTTCATGGCAGCATCGTCTAAAATTACCGCACAATAAATATGATAATTACAAAGATACAAAGGCATTTAAGCGCAATATCCATTCATCCAATTATAAGAATCTAGGCTCTAAAGTTCCTATTCCTTTGGCATCTATTATCCCTTTAGCGCCTGCGGGTAGAGAACGAGGTCGTATTAACCAAAATATATCGCGAGAAGTAGTGCCGGCGGAGTCTAAGCGACTGCAAAAAAGTTACGTCGCAGAGTATATCAAGTAATAAGGTTTTGAAGAGATCTACTCGAGGTTCTGGTAGGTTTACACTTTTGGGCGAGAAAGAGAGACACCAAAGGACGCTTCTTCCAAGAGGGTAGAACCTTAAGAAAGGTCACTATTTAAATGATAAACACGTTCCGGAGAACATGAGGGTACAAAGCAACCCATCTCGGGTAAAAGCCAAGCGAATTCAGTATGAAAATAGGTATCTTACAGGACAGGCGTTATGCCGATTATATTAAGTCGAGGTTGGAACAGATAGGTCAGGGGCAATTATTGCGGCAAAGCAAACCCGGCAAGCGAAGGGCGCGTCGGCCCAAGCATAGAAAAGTGGCATCGGAACAAAAAAGTCACAATGCCAACAAAACTAATATTATTCACTTGTAGCGCATTAGGAAACGCCAGTAAGAAGGGCGTCTCCATACCGAGACTTTGTAGCAAGAAGAGGTCAACGGCAGTTGCACAATGAGCCTTTATCGCTGGTAAAACAGCGATCGTCTGGCGCGAGCATGTCACAAGGAATTATGAGCGATAGCGCGGGCGATCACAGCTCTCATCAGCGCGCTTCGCGGCGTAAGAGGCCCAATAAGAAGTCGCCATCTACTGTCAACAACGTTAATAATAATATTAATATTAATGATCACAGATCTGATCACAGGCAATAGATGGTGAAACAAAAAGCAATATCACGGAAGTGTTAGAGCGATGCGCAAAAGCGCGAAATACAACTCACTGGGAGAGAGAGATATTTGGAGACGGAGGAGATGAGCCAGCGACTATTGACGGGTCAGAAAAGAGACTTCCGTCGAGAGTGACGATATACCTGGTCAGCAAAGCATTGGATACTACGAATGCATAGAGACGACATTATTTCTATCGACCAGAGCTATGGCCAGCGTGGGCGTCACTGCTTCCCTGTCACCTCTCGAACCAAGGAGCACGCACAGCATAACAGACTTTGTGTTTCTACTTCTCGCCCTGCTTTAGCGAGGAGGACATGACATGGCCAGCGCGAGAGCGAAGGTTTTCTCGACTTCGTTGTTATAGGCAGGAGCGGAGCCCAGCAGTAACTCATGCCCGAGTTCCACGTCTGTTGCCAGCGAGCGATTCCTCCGACGACATTCCAGAGAGGCCAGAAAAATCTTCACGACCAGAGCGTCTTCAGGCATCGTGGCTGCAGCGTACGGCGACCCGCACCTTGGTAGTGATAAGAGGACTGCCTACTTCAGCAGGACTGCCTTTCTGTCACCCAAAGGACGACATGGCCAAGTTGCAGAGCACCCATTGGACCTTAGTTTTGCCCTGGGGGCTAGAAGCATTTTTCCAAGAGGACCTAGGAGTCTACTATTGAAACTAGAGGTAAGCTGGCTCTCAATGTTTCCTAGTCTCTTATAAACGTAATGCTAACTTTCTCTCCCGCGCTAAGTCAGTAGCGTGCGTACTTAATGGCTCGCCTGCTAATGGGGAAGTTGCATGAAAATTTTGAATTATTGTTTTCAATAGTATTCGTTTGTAAAAAAAATTTACAGTTATTTTTAAAAAAAATGTTAAAGTTGACACCACAAGAAAACGATACGTCATAGCCAGTGAGTAATATGATGTCACTTGCCTGCTCCTCACTATCATCGACAATGGTTAAACCTTACAGCCAACAATGCTTAATAATCAGATCGAGCTTCACGTACACATAAAATCATTGCGTTTGATGGAAAGTGACGTCAGATATCGTTTTCGTTGGGAGGCGTGGTTTCACGTTTTTAGCGCTAATTTTAATAGGTTTCTTTAATATTTCGAATAAATTTAACAACGATTTCGTATTCAGCATAACACGATCTGTATGAAACAGTGCTTTAATTTGTAAAAAAAATTCCATGCAACTTCTTCATTGTTCTCTTTATTTGTTGCAGGAGCCCACTTTGCTGCCTCTACTCATAAACGCTTTGCATCGCCGCTCATCGGGGAGAGAGTCCCGTTTCCGCGACCCATTTTTTGTCATTAAATATCCTTCCCAAGGATTCAAGAGGATCCCCTTTCTCAGGAATCTTCGTAACCAGCGCCATTCAGCGCAGACTTCGTTTTCAGTGGTATCCAGTTCCGGGATACGTCATATCAATTGTAATTTTTTAATTACCCAAGTGAGCTATCATATTTCAGCTCAACTGAAACTATTTTTTCTGTAAGTCCCCTGGTAAGGTGACTCTCCACAAACTTTGCACTTTGTTATGTTTATATGTAACTCCTCGTATTAGAGAACGCATTTTCCCTTTATTATGCTTATAGACTTATTTATGTATTTTATTCCTACTCAATGTTTTCAATAAATAATACGACTGCAAAGCTGTTTATTCCTTTACGTAAATCAGTTTTTCCACTGCCCATAATTTTATACGTGACACTGCTTGTGTTCTCGTTTGTTTTGCTGCTTTTTTTACAGATTGGACATGAAATTTGACGGGTTTTTTTATACAGATAGTTGTAATTAAATAGCTTAGACACTATAATATACACTATATGATCACAAATATCCGGACACATGCACGTTTGCGCTCTAGCCACGATTTCATGGAAATCAATAGGGCGTTGCACATCCCTTTGCCCGAATCACAGCTTCCACCCTTCGGGGAAGACTTTCCACCAAATGTTGGTAGGTACTTTCCGGAATGTTCCTCCATTCCTCCCGAAGAGCGAGAATCAGTTCAGGTACAGAAGTTGGCCGATGTGATCTGGCCTGCAAGCGTCTTTCCAATTCATCCCACAGACTCTCTATAGGATTGAGGTCGGGACTTTGTGCCGGCCAACCCATTTCTTCGACCCCTGAGTCCGCAAACCACTGCTGTACACGCCTCGCTTTGTGGCACGGGCATTGTCGTGTTGGTAGAGAAATGGCCCGTTTCCGAAAAACTGCCACAACGTTGGAAGTGCACAGTTGTCCAAAACATTCAGATAACGGTCGGAGTTCATGATTCCTTGCACAGGAACGAGCTGGCCCAGTCCGTACCATGAAAATGAGCCCCACACCATGACTCCTCCTCCTCCGAACTTGACTGTGGGCTCTGTGCATTCAGGAACGAAGCGTTCTCCAGGTATGCGCCAAACCCAAACTCGTCATTACACGTTTCCATTGGTCCATTGTCCAGTTTCTGTGGGCTTTGCACCACTCCAGACGTCGCTTGGCGTTGACCCTGCTGATGTGGGGCTTGTGGGCAGCAGCACGGCCATGGAATCCCATCGTGTGCAGTTCCCGACGAATTGTCATGGTACTGGCATCATTTGCAGAGGCGTTTCGAAACTCTGTGGCAATTTTTTCCGCCGAGGATTTCCGGTTGCTGCGGGTGACACGACGAAGCACTCGACGGTCTCTGTCCGTTAGTTTCTTGGGTCTACCGGTTCGTTGTTGAACTGTTGTTGATCCCCGGGTCTTCCATTTCATAATGACATCGCCTACTGTTGACTTGGGTATCTGAAGAAGGTTGGAAATGTCACGCACGGACTTGCCGCATAGGTGACATCCAACGATGGTTCCACGATGGAACTCACTGAGCTCTGCCGAACGACCCATTCTTGCCAATGTCCAAGCAGAGTTGTGTCTGAAGGTGTGGGAAGCTATTTAAATGATGTGCAAGTCATTATCATGTGACATTGGGCCAATCGATGATCTGTAAGGGGTGTCCGGATATTTTTGATCATATAGTGTATATGGTGAGTCAAAAGTATATTACCCCTTCCTATCTTGGATACCAATGTAGTTACGCAAATTCTAATACAGGGAATGAATAAGAACTTGAGGGTGCTCTATCTGATGAAACACCTTTCATTATCTCAAATATGCAAATTAGGACACATCCAAATTCTATCTCGAAAACCGTAAGAGATACACAGAAAATTCTAATTGCACATTTGTTCAACAGCAAATTCGAAACAAAACAAATGAAAGTGCAGCAAAATTTGATGAGTGGATCACCCACAATCCTCATTGCAAGCTCTGCAACAGGACAATTGGCTCTTTTACTGTTTGTTGTTTACAAACAGTCATCTGATACAAATTAAGTCTTTCCATCAATCCAGAAAGTGTTTAATGCGGTGTCCAATTTCACCATAGCATAATTCCGCACGACATTTCAACGATGCCTGGTTGTTGTATGATAATTTTGCCTCGCCTCACTAAAACAGAGGACTATGTTGATCATTTCCTGGTTACTGCACTGTGCCATTTTGCTTTGGTCTGATTTTTTTCTCAGCTTCAACATGCCTTTTTATACCAATTGCACAGGAAACTGGTGAGTTTATGGTAAATTGTAAAACATTCCAGAACAGGATGAGGATGGTGCACGAAATATTTTGCATGCTTGGTAAATGGCATTCAGAAGAAAAAATACTTGGTGGTTACTTCCGAGACTTGAACCTAGGATCTTTGGACTCTGTTGCTCATGTTCTCTCCCATGGCCACTCATTCCGTGCCTAAATCTTGATAGGAATGAAGGTTTTAATTTTGCAGAGCTTGCAATGAGGATTGTGGGTGATCCGCTCATTGGATTTTGGTGAACTTTTTTTGTTTTATTTGGAATTTGCAATTGGAATTTTTTATGTATCTCTAACAGTTTTCGAGATATAATTTGCATGTTTCAGATGATGAAAGGTGCTCCATCAGATAGAGCACCCTCAAGTTCTTATTTATTCCCTCTACTGGACTTTTGATTCACCCTGTATAACATGAACGAAATTATTTTTTAACAAGAAATAAACATTTCAGTATTTAAAGTTTCTAATTTTATTCAGGATTTTCGAGTACTTACTTATGACTATTTTTTATACATATTTGAGGACCTGTAACTTCTCCCCTTTTGATCCCCAAAATGAAACTTACAGGTTTTTTTGAGCCCAAAAAATTTTTATGAGATAAAATTTTTACCTGGTCCCCCTTTTGAGATATTTAACCTTGAAATCGGCAAAAATGGAAAATTTCCCAACTTTGAGCTCAGATAAAAAAGGAACGGTGCCAAATCCAAATATTTTTTCTGTACAGGTAATAACTACCCTAACTATAGTATTCACGAAAAATTTACAACTTTTAATTCTATTTCCCAGTCATCTTAATATGTCGTCAAAAATGAGAATTTCACTCGCGAATATTGCTGATTTCAAGGTCGATTACATTGAGGATCCAGAAAGATTTTCAAACATATCTGTATATTTTCTGGAAACTTGTGATATACTGGAAACCAGAAATTTTTATCTTATACGGGAGTGAAATGGTAGCCACTTTTCAAAATCCGTGAAAAACTTTTTTTTTTTTTTTTTTTTTTTTTTTTTTTTGCCTGCTGCGTGCGTCTAGAACCAAGATGGCTGAAGATAAAAATAAAAAAAATTGTTTTTTTTACCTTTCAGTGCTAGGGTTAACCCTGGTAAAAAAAAAAAAAATCTAAATTGGTCGAGCAACCTCACTTGGTCGATTTCTCGTGGAATGACCCACCTGTAATAGTTGAATTTATTTTTTTTTAGTATATGTTATTAATTTTGTAGCTAATTTTTACTGTTTTGTTCCGTGATTTCAACCAATTTATTTTTATTAGTTTATTTTTTTACTAATTTTTGTAATTAACTGTTTCATTTTACTTTATACTTTTCTCCAGTGCCCCCCAAGACTTAACTCGTCGGTTGTTTGACTATACCGGTCTCGATGGGCGCTATGGGTATCAACCCTCTAATCAAATAATAAATAAATAAAATAAAGTAAATAAAATAAAGTTCTTGGACATCTTTGGGAATCAGAATCAGACCGCCGTCGAATCTCCAAGAAATCAGATTGTTGTGGCAAGAAATCCGAAGCCAGGGATTGTTGTGGCAAGAAAATACTCGTCACTGTTATTTAATTAAATATATAAACTGAAAAAAAAATAATAATTCTTTTGATCTGTCCAAAGCCAGGGATTATTGTGTGGTAAGATAATACTCTTAAGGGCAGTACCTTTTGAACGGGAATAGTTGAAAATTAAATCATTAGATGATCAGTGAGGGTTTTAATGGTACGCCTACCTCAGCTGTTCGAATTAATGATGAAAAATAGGAAAGAAAATTCCGCAGCCTGGATTCGAACCAGGAACCTTTGGCTCGGACCCCCAACGCGCCAACCAATTTCGCCACTGCGGCCATGAAAGCGAACCGCTATTTACATGACCTTAGGGCTTAGTTGGAGCAGTTACCTAGTTTGCAGGCTGGGACTATCTTTCCTAAGGCGTAAATTCTTTAAAGAATAAATCATTAGGACTATCTTTCCTAAGGCCTAAAGACTATCTTTATTCTTTAAAGAATTTACGCCTTAGGAAAGGTAGTCCAAGCCTGCAAACTAGGTAACTGCTCCAATTAAGCCCTAAGGTCATGTAAATAGCGGTTCGCTTTCATGGCCGCAGTGGCGCAATTGGTTGGCGCGTTGGCGGTCCGAGCCAAAGGTTCCTGGTTCGAATCCAGGCTGCGGAATTTTTTTTCCTATTTTTCATCATTAAGTTGAAAATTGTTATTATGGCGGATGGCAGACTTTCTAACAAATGATAAAAAATGTAAATAGGTTTTTTTTTGTTGTTTTTTTTGGTTCTATCGTAGTTAGCGTCAAACTTGGCATGATTATAGTTCAGACACTAAAGTATTACAACAAATAATGAAAAACTGGCCAAGTGTGAGTTGGAGTTGTGCAACGCCAAACATAAAATCTTTTTTCAGGTGATCTGTTAATTTAATATTTGAAAACTTTTTTGTTCAAAGCGCTTATTTTATAAATTTCCACACTTAAACTATTATAGATTATGTCTATAAAAGCCGAAATCGAGAACACTGTGCGGACATGGAAGCTGTCAATATCAAACATGCCCATGAGGATAGGTTAAAGCTCGGCTCCTTGTTCGCAAGTCAGGACTATCTTTACTATTAAATGGGGAATATTATAATAATAATAATAATAATTGGAAAATGGTCAAGGAGGATTTTTTCACGCCATTACCTCCGATATCTATACAGGGTGTAAATGGACGACGTTTCACAAATTTAAGGTTATGTAGAGGATGATGTGGTGGATATTTTTTATTAATAAACCCATAGTCCCAAACGAAAAGCGACGGAGCCACAGCTTGTTTGATGTCCTGGTTTGTCAAGCATTGAACTAGGCACGTGTACTACGATGTCCCCTGTCATTGCATCTTGTAGGCCTTATGCAGACTGTCAGCTCGCAGGCTATTTTCAAATGGTACCGTCCGGATGCACAGCACATTCTCCAATCACATAATCTTGCATATCAGCTTGGTACGAAATTCCCGTTGTTAGTTTGGAACATTCCGTAAGGGTGAAGGTTTTTTTGCGTTCTAAGTTTTGTGCTGTATGAGTTCAGGAATGGACTTTACTGTGAGGCAGGAAACAGCGAGAACTTTCGTACCCAATTACGTACAGAACTGTTACTGGATTGTCCCATTTCAGATCGCCACAAATTATCTCAGTGTACACTGTGATCTGCTTATTATTATTACTTCATCATACGCGATCGCACAATCTTTAGCGTATCTGCAAAGAAGTAACTTCATGGAAGGTGATTACACGCGCGTTAGGTTTCACGCTCGAAATTCCAATGCACAGTAATTCAGACAGCCATTCCACGGCTTGACGCAAAACAGAGCATCAAACTTGCTGTGGCTTCGTCGCTTTTCGTTTGGGACTATGGGTTTATTAATAAAAAATATCCACCACATCATCCTCTACATATCCTTAAATTTGTGAAACGTCGTCCATTTACACCCCGTATATATATATTTTGCTTCATCCGTCCCGAGGCCAACAAGAGACAGGCCAGGGCACTCAAAAGTCACCTGATCATCGGGGTCTGGGCAACAATCCATGCTTCATTGTTTCCAACAAACGAAAAAATACTGATTATTAAAATCCAAGATGCAAACAATGAAGGATGGATTGTTGTCCGGACCCCGATGATCATGTGACTTTTGAGTGCCCTGGCCTGTCTGTCGTTGGCCTCGATCCGTCCGTCATGAAGCGACAATGCATGAGCTACAATATGCGCGGAACAACAATGTATATCTCATGCAAAGCAAGTTTCTGCAAAAATAGGCCATAATAAAAAAAATAATTGTGTTAAATTAAAATGAAATTTACAGTTTCGACTGTTGTGGTATCCGTCGTACGACGGGCTTTAGTGCTAACAAAAGCGAGGCTTACGAGAAAGACAGGCTCCGGCACTGAAAAGTCACATGACCAAGATGGGTCTATTAACAATGTAATTTTCATTGTTTCCATCTTGTATTTTAACAATCCGTGTTTTATCCTTTGTTGGAAACAATGAAGATTGGATTGTTAATAGACCTATCTTGGTCAGGTGAATTTTCAGTGCCGGAGCCTGTATTTCTCGTTAGCCTCGTAACAAAAGTAAATGACGCGACAAAAGAATACAATTAAAAATCTCCTTTCTTTTTAGCAATATAACACCAATTATTTACTTCAATTATTATCTGGTACAGAGGGTAGATTATCGCTCCGCGGTGGCACTTACTCCTTCGAGGGAGTTTTGCGCATCCCTATACTTTAACGATTGCTGTATGATGGTCGCAGCAGCCGGGACCGACGGCTTTACGTGCCCTCCGAAGCACGGGGGGAGATGGAAATTTCCAAGTTGTCACTTAGCCGCCGCGCCCAAGGTTGCTTAACTCCACCATTGCATTGAGCAAGGTTTGGTTTGGTTTGGTTTGTTTGGTATTAACGTCCTTTTCAACTGCTATGGTCATTTCAGGACGGCGTTAAAGGGGCCGCAAATTTTGCCTCGCAAGGGTTCTTTAACGTGCAGCCGGCAAACGACTACACGGGACCAACGGCTTTACTTCCCTTCCGAAGGAAGTGCGTGATCTCAGGATTTCCCCCTGAAAAATCCTCGTCGTCCTCGGCCGGGATCGAACCCGCGTACTCGGGCATTAGAGGCGATCACGCAAACCGCTGAGCCACCGAGGCCGATGCATTGAGCAAGGCGAGACAACTAGGCTACGGCTGGCCCCTACTTCAATTATACGTGTGGGATATTCAAAAGATTAGATAAATGTTTGATGCGTATAACAACAATTAGTAAACAGTGTGATTAATGATTCCTAATGAATAGGGTAATAGCGCCGAAGAAGCGAAAATTTCAGACAATCTCAGAAGTCGAAGAAGCCTATGCGAATCCGACGGAGTCTGGAAGTCGACAGCATCGATTGCTATGCTATGTTCGTGGTCCAAAATCATTTGGAGATCTTCGAAGAGTTGTTGGTATATTGCAAAATACTTTCCAGGAGGCTTCAGAAGCTACAGGGCTGCTAAAGGGCGATGAAGAATGGCATCGTTGCATGCGATGCGAGAAGCAATTGCTTTCCAGATTTGACAATTCAGACATCCATTTGCAGTCATTCTGGCATTCTGTAAGTCCCTAGGAACCTAAGCGATTGTGGAATAGTTGTGCAGACGCGTTGCCAGAAGACCCATCAGAATCAGCTCAACTCAGAAGCAACCAATCTTCGAGTGCTGTATCTCACATTAAGAGATTTAGACCAATATCTGACGAACAGTGAACGCCGACTCAAGGATATCCAGGGACGCCTCAATTGCATCAGTTCGCTGATCAAGTAGTTGAAGCATTCCAGGATTCAAATCCACTGGCGTCGCTGGAGATCAAATATCGCTCTTCAATAACAGCTGATTGTGTACAATCACATTAAATGCGGTATGCAATGAGACCCCAGAAAGGGAGACTTTGTTGTGGACAGTCCTGACGAAACCGATAAATCATTTTTGCTGGAAAATGTGCTGGCGATCTTCGATTGGAAGGCAAAATTGCCCTGGCAACGGCAACGAGTGGAATTGCAGCACCTTTGTCAGGCAAACTGCACATTCAATGTTCAAGCTAGGCCTGGATCTAAATTTAACTTCAACCTTTAATACCATCGCAACATGCGTAATTGCTATGCAAAGGCAGATCCTGGACATGCGAGTCACCAAATATTTTTTCCCTATAATCTACATCTATTTTTGGAATGCTGCATTAACGCGTTGGTTACATGGCGTGTTCGACAACCTTGATATTGTGGGTTCGAATCCTTTAGATTACACTTTTTAAACAGAAACAACTTTGTATCCCATCTTCGTTTTGTCTTGACTAGCTCAGCGAAGACAGGAAGGTACAATTTTTATTATATATGTCTGTCTTCGCCGAGCTTAAACATTTACGTGACAAATTTGAAGATCCTAAGCGTAAAACTGGTGTATGTAACACGTTTGGTACGAGCACTGTGCTTCGACTGCACAGAAATATACCACTCTTGCGTTCCGTACAGAAATATAAGCACATAGTCTTTTCTTTCGTCTTTTTTTTTTGTCACAAGATGGCGGGGGATGCGGAGCCTTTGAAAACTGCTCGTCCTGCAAACGGTAAAAATACTTCACATAAGCGTGTGATTAAGATGAAAGTTAATATGATAACTAATTATGTGATATGTGATAAGTGTAATGATCACATTTTGTATGAAAATACGGGATTGAAGGAAATTGAAATTGAAAACGACTCTTGAGGAAATTGAAAACGACGGCGTGCCGTTCATCTGTAGGTTGTGCGTCATGGAGTCGGACTTTCATAAGAAAATTCAAGAGAGTGAAGCCAAACAGCTATCCTGTCCAGCTACAGCAGTGGGCTATGATTTGTTAAAGGAGGTGGAACTATACAAGAATGAGGTTAGTGAATTAAAAGAATTCTTGAACAACATCATGCCGGATGGATTGGTTAGGCCTAAGGATGACGACAGGGCGATATCCTACGCCGATATTGCAAGCAGGCCGAAGGATCCCGAAAATAAGATGATAACGGAAGCAAGCTGTACGGGACTAATTGCGCAGGAACTTGCTGAAATGGAGAAAAGACGTAAAAACATTGTAGTGTTTAATGTGCCAGAGTCCGGCGATACTCCTGAGGAGCGTAGGAAAAGTGATGAGAAAAAAATACTATCAGTTCTTTCTCATATCGTTAAAGAACCAAAACATCCGCTAGCTATATTTCGACTGGGGAGGTTAAACCGATCTACAGAGTGCTCTTTTTCTCGGTCGTTGTTGGTAAAATTTAGATCTCAGTTGGAGCGGGATGAAGTTATTGAATCAGCCTACAGATGCAAGAACTTGATTATGGACGGGAGTAAAAAGCAAGTAGGTATATCATACGATAGAACAGTTGCCGAAAGACATGAAATAAGGGAGCGCATTCGTAAAAAGAAAGTAGAGGCTCAAAAAAACTATACACCAGCGCAGGGATCGGTTTAGATATCCCTGTGCGTGAAGCTGGTATTATTAATGCAATTTCCTGTATGTATACCAACGCATGTATATAAAGAACAAAATTGAGGAATTGAAATATTATTGTGATGCGGAGGTTAAATTGGTCGGCATAACAGAGACGTGGCTGAATGATGATGTGGAACTGTCTCAGTCCGATGTACAGGATTTCGTCGTGGATAATCAAATAGGTCGTATTAAAGGAAGGGGCGGGTGCTCCATACTGGTCCATTCTACAGTGAAATCTGAATTAGTGGTTCCATCGGTCAGCACCAAGTATCTAGATCATGTATGGGTCAGGATTTAGGATTTGTATAATGTTTCTACAATCATTGGCTGTATTTATCATCGTCCGGAGAGTACCCGTTCCGTTTTTGAAAGTAATGAACTGTTTGGTGTTTTAACTTGGAGTACAAATTTAAATGAGAAGCTTCTGATCATGGGAGATTTTAATTTCCCTAGTATCAAATGGAATCCCTATATGGAAATTAGTAGAGCTCCAAGCATCTTGGAAATTGATTTTCAACAGTTCTTGGATGACATTTTCTTGGTTCAGAATGTAAACTTTCCAACACGTTATCGTATTAATAATAATCCTAGCCTACTGGACCTGATTTTGACCAATCAACTAACGGGAGTCATGAACATTAACTACGGACCTGGTCTTGGGAAAAGTGATCATGTTGTGTTAAGATTTAATTTATTATTTCAATATGGGTGTACTGGTGTTATAGGCAAAGGAGAAGGTTATGTGTGTCATGATTATGGACGGGGTGATTACGAGGGCTTGCGCAATTATTTGGGTAATCCTGAAGTTTGGGAGGAAGGTGTAAGGGACGTGGAAATTATGTGGTCTTTTATTGTGAAAGTCATTAAGGACGGTATCGATAAATATATACCACAAGTCACAGTTAAGACAAAAGAAAAAAAGGTAAATAAACCTGCTTGGTTTACTAAATATATTAAAAAGTTATTTTTGAAAAAACAGCGTGTATGGAGGAAGTATAAGAAACATAAACTACCAGAAATGTATGGCAGGTATTGGACTATTGGATGTAATATTGTTTCTGAATTAGTGTCCGGCCGACTGCGTTATGAGGAAGATCTCATTAGATCTGCAAAGACTAATCCCAAAATTTTATTTAGGTACATAAAAAAACAATTAAGGATAAAAACTGCAATTCCTATTCTTGTGGATTACGATGGATCGATACGTCACGACGCCGATAGTAAAGCGAATTTGTTGCAGTCCCATTTTTTATCGGTGTTTAATAAAACTGGCAGTGTCGATGAGATTGAGAAGTATTTTCGCGAGTTTTGATCCGGACTGGAGAATAGTGTTGATGGAAATGGTCATCTTGAGTTGTCGACTTGGTAGTGACAGGCAGGGAGGTTTTTATGGCACTTAATAAGCTTGATGTTAACAAGGCGATAGGCATGGACGGAATCCATCCTAGGGTTCTTAAAGAATGTGCCATACAATTATCTGACCCGATAGCGAAGATGTATCAACTTTCCTTGGAATGCGGTAAATTGCCTCAGGATTGGAAAACCGCTCGAGTTATACCGATATTTAAAAAAGGGGATTCTTCGAAACCTGAGAACTATCGACCGGTGAGCCTGGTACCTGTGCTAGGCAAGGTTTTGGAAGGTATTGTTAAAACGCATATTATAACTTACCTAAATAACACAATCTGATGCATAATTCCCAACATGGCTTCCGTTCTGGCCGTTCCCGCCTAATCAATCTTCTCACTTATCAACGGAAGGTTCAGATCTTGCTCCGTAGCCACAAAACTGTATACACTGTTTTCACGGATATCGCTAAAGCATTTGATTCTGTCCCTCATGAGGTGCTGGTATCAATGGCTGTTAAGTTTGGCTTGGGGGGCAACGTTGGTGACTGGCTAATCGATTTCTTTGTGGATAAGAGACAAGTTACTTGCGTCGATCACGTTGACTCTCATATGGGCTTCGTGAAAAGCGGGGTGCCTCAAGTTTCACCATTGGCCCAATTTTGTTTGCGCTGGTGATGGCTATTGCTATCGATGGAATACACAACGAAGTTCTTTTATTCGCGGACGACCTTAAGTTATTTGGGGTGGATCCTGTGAGCATTCAGAACGATCTTGATAGATTGGTTGGTAACCTTCAGAATTTGGGATTAAAGTTTAACATTGATAAATGTAAAATAATGAAGATTGGGACTGTCGACGAAACCTGTTTCACAGTTTCTAATCAACAATTGGAGGAGGTTACCCTTTTTAGGGATTTAGGGGTCATACAATCGGCAGACCGTAAGGTCTGTCTGCAGTGCAGGAGTCCAGCTTCTCAGGCCAACCAGGCTTTGGGTCGTATTAAAAAATCGTTTATTATAAGTAGGGGGAATACGCTTTGTAACTTGTATAAAATTTATATAAGGCCACATTTGGAATATAATGCGAGCGCTTGGTGCTCGTATCTTGAGAAGGATAAAATAACAATTGAAGCCATTTGCAGAAGAGCTATTAGAATCTTATATTCAGACAACAGGTTGGATAATAATTATCGGGATTATGAAACCCGTCTACATGACTTGAGGCTTTTAAAGCAGAGGGTCCGCCGCATTAGGGCGGATTTGATTTTTACATACAGATTGTTTACACATGAAATTGATCTGGATTATAATATTTTTTTTAAATTAAAGGATAACCCTAGACCAGGGGATCATAGGTTTTCAATTTATAAAGAAATACCGCATAATGATTTTGAAAAGTATTCTTATTGTTTTAGAATAGTAAATATTTGGAATAGTCTTCCCTCCGAGGTGATTGAGTCTCCTAGTGTCGATGTTTTTAAAAGTCGGTTAGATCAATATAAGCAGTGGTGAGTTGATGGAGTTATATAATGAAATCGACTGCTTGATTTTATTGATATTGGATTGTGCTTTTGTTTTGCACTTAATAAATTTTACTTTACTTTACTATTTTACTTAGTGCACAGGATCATACCACGGTTGATTTTCTAAAATCTGACGAACTCTACTTTCTGTGTGCTTGCGCAAAATAATATCAACCATATGCACTGACTCCCTGCCGGGTAAAAAAAACACAAAAACGTCCGAAGTTGTCAGTAAATTGTAGGGTCGACGGTCATTAGGTTGAACGTTTTGGCTATTAAACAATACAACAGCCAATTCCGAATAATCAGGATCGATATAAGCTACAATAGTCAGCGGGAATAACGCAGGCTATTCGTTTTAATACCAAGAATACCATTACAGGGGACTGATCATTTTGTAGAGTTCAAACGTCGACAATTTCCCATTCGCCCACCTTGTGAAATGACAATTAACAATTCCTAGGATCGAATCTTAAACAATATTGGTTTACAGCTAGAGTAGATAGATACTGATACCCCGTCTTCGTTTTGCCTTGAAAAGCTCGGCGAAGACGGGCATCTCCACTAGTTTTATAAATTTCGACATTTAAACTATTATAGATTATATGTCTATAAAAGCCCAAATCGAGAACACAATTTCGCACCCTCCAGAACTTTGCATATTTTGGTAAATATATTATATGGTAGTACGGAACCCTCGATGCGCGAGTGCGACTCGCACTTGCCCAATTTATTTTATATGCAGATAAACAGAAGAATATAAGTTTCGAAAACCTTTCATTTCTTTACCCTTCAACCTGTACGTTTGACACCCGTCATGCGACGGGTGGAATTCTTGTATACAATTGTAGACTAATTGTTGTCACAAACCACCACACTTTCTATATTTTTGTAAGGCCAGAATTCTGTAAATATTCGAAATGCTTCATTTTACAGGGTGGTTATATAACAACGTGAGAAATCCAAAGCCCTCTAGCGAGTAAAGTGTTGGACGAAACATAACCAAATTTGATGGGCGTCCATAGTGGATCATGGGATTTCGATTTTTAAAAAAATAAAAATTAATATCAAAATTCGCCACAAAAAATGTTTTGGCGCTGCAGAAGTGTATTAGTGTGAATACTGAATGATTAAATGCCAAACGACACAGCACACATCAATTTTATTAACAACAAATCATTGTAACTTACAAATGAGGTTCAATATGACCACCATCGTAATGTTTTAAGAACTTCATACGATGCACGACATTTTCTGTGGCGCCTCGCAACATATCAGAATTAATATATCTCACTTGTAACGTTATTCGATCTTTCAACGTTGCGATATCGGGGAAATGTCCTTGATACACAACACCTTTAAGAAATCCCCACAACCGAAAGTCACACGGATTGAGATCGGGCGAAGTCGGTGGCAATACCGTAGGATATGCACGACTAATGACTCTGCTGTCAGAGAAATGTTGCCGCAGCACACGCTGTACCTTACGTCCAATGTGGGGTGGTGCACCATCCTGCATGAATGTGGTGGAATCGAGACACCCTCGTTGCTGCAGTTGTGGAACTAGGAAGTTCTGTAGCATATCGGCATACCTGTCAGCAGTAATGGTAAAAGTAAAGATCGATGATAAAAGATGCTGTAAAGGCACATCACACTATGACTTTAGGCGAATGGAGAGGCTCCTGCACACACGAGTGCGGATTATTTGCAGCTCAATTGCGGCAGTTGTGTGTGTTAATACCACCGTTCAAATGAAATGTGCTTAATCACTCCATAAAATCTGCCACGGCCAAATACCATCAACTTGCATGCGTGCTAAAAATCTCAATGAAATCCGATCAGGAGGCCGCATCGCCAGGGAGCAATTCTTGAACAGAAGAAATTTTATACGGGTAAAAATTCGACATTGATGCAGGATCTTCCGAATGGGATCTGCGTGTGCCGGGATACTGCCCGAGCACTGCTGATATCCTGCACATTCGCCATCTCCTGTTCAACAACAGCAGTTGCAACTTCTTCAACTTGTTGCTGACTAACCCTTTTGCGTCCCCGGCTTGGTTGCTGTGCTAGAGTTCCTGCAGTTTCAAATCGTTGAATCATGTTTCATAAGTTTGTTATGCTCGTGCTTCTTTAACCGCCGAAATTCACGAAGGGCAACATTGGCATTCTCGTTCCTCTGATAATACAGCTTAACTCTAACAAAGCACGATCCCATAAGGTAAAAGCCATCGAAAGGCAGTTGGCCTCAGAATGGTGAGAATTCTCCCAGCCTTTCCTTATGATCGCTACACGGAACGCGTTTATGCAAATTAATGCATTTTATTCGGTAAACAGCGCCAAAATTTTATTGGTGGCGATTTTTGGTACTAATTTTTATTTTTTCAGAAATCGAAATCCCATGGTCGCTATGTATGCCCATCAAATTTGGTTTTGTTTCATCCATTACTTTACTCGCTAGAGGGCTCTGAATACCTCACGTTATTTTATAACCCTGTAATTAATGCCTAACTCTAGGAGAAAGTTTACATCAATACTGGCTGATGGAGATTAAAAAAGACCTACAACTGTCTTTTCATTATTAAATATACAGTAATTTTCAAAAGGTGGGGCAACAGAAAAAAAACAACTTTCTTAAAGTGCTTTTTTTGAACGCGATTTTCTTTCACAATAACAAATTCGTTCTTAACTCTATTACAAATTTTACAGTGTTTGTTTATCTCCTTCTTAGTTTTGTTTTACATTTATAGAAACAGGTTTTACTACCAATTTATGTATGAAAAGGCCTTGATAGAGTCCAAATTGATACAAGTAGATAAGTAATTAGTATTATTACAGGGCATATTCTCCATCCTTCATAGCAGAAATTTGGTTTTGACAGGTTCAAAAATCGATTTATACTCGAATTTTCAGTAGAATTGTCGCTATTACGATTGTGCACAGCGAAGTAAGAGTTGAGAAAATTATTGTACTCGTACTTTGGCAAACGATTAGGACTCCAACTAAGATGGATGTATTAAACTGTATTTTGCAAAAAGCGGTTAAAGTTTAAATTAAAACTAATTTATACTTATTCTTAAGGGATATTTGGGTAATTTGTCCATTATGAATAATTATGATGAAAGCAAAAATGAGAATAAAGGACTCTAGTGTTCACTGCATGAATTAATACCGTTTTTTTTACTGGATATTTAATAAAAACAAATCGGAACTACGAGGTCTGTAAACATGAAACCGGAATTTGCACTTAGATGGCCCTAGCGGTCAATTTAATTACCGTCAAACCGCGTCGTTGGCGCCATTCCCTTACTCTGGCATCTGACACAGATTTTCAGCTCACAACAGTACAAGTTTCGTACAACAGCATAGTTTGTAATAGCATTGAACATGTCGAATTTTGTGCCTGGAAACTACGATTTGCGGACAGCACTGATTTTCTGTTACCCTTTGAAGGAAACGCCTGTAGAATTGCATCGAATGCTTGTCGAAGCTTACGGAGAGCATGCTCTTAGTTAATGAAGTTCTTTGAGTGGTTAAAAAATTCAAAATAGTTTTGACGTGAGAAACGATGCTCTGTGTTTGGTGGGATCAAAGGGTGTGATCTATTATGAGCTGCTGAAACCTGGCGAAACCGTTAATACTAAACGCTACCGACAACAAATGATCGATTTGAATCAAGCTTTGCATGAAAAAGACCAGAATATCAAAAAAGGCAACGCAAAGTGATTTTGCTTTATGATAATGCAACATCACACACAGCAAAACTGGTCAAGGAAACGACTGAGACGTTTATTTGGGAAATACTTTCGCATGCGGCTTATGCACCAGAATTGGGACACTACTTATTTGCATCGATGGCACGCGCACTTGCTGAGCAGCGCTTCACTTATTACGAAAATGGCTCGGTGACTGGTTTCTCTCAAAAGAGCAACAGTTTTTTGGCGTGGCATCCACAAATTGTAAGACAGGTGGGATAAATATATAGGAAGTGCAAGTGTAACGTCAATCCTGGATGCTCTTCAGTCACGTGACTCGAATTGGTTCCAAACAAGTCTTCTCGCTTCGGGATTTAACATTGGTTCCAACGTAGAGATAGAATAAAATGGCTTTATATACGATGTGAAATTGTTGAATTCCTCACTGCTCAAGAAGGAGCCAAAGCAGCGATTTACACATCTGTCATTTTCCTAATTTAGGAAAGAAAGAAAGATCCATAACCAATGGCATTCTTTCGTTAAGTGATTAAAAGTGATTAAAAATCGCTCTAATATTAATTTATAAGTTATATAACGGTATTACACAAATGCACATAATACTTTAAGAGATATCATTTTTACTGGCCGCCCGTTACAGTACGTCTATTGCGTGCAGAGATCCTTAATCTAACGAGATGCGACAACAAGCAAAATTCCTATAGCATACTTGATATGGCAAAAATACCCGTGGTGCCCTCTCGTAACAAACGCTCAAATGGCAAAAGAGCATTCGCAAGTGTCGTACCTAACTATGGGCGACTAACAATACTTTTATTAATTAAATAGAAGTCAATTTTATATTCTTACTAGCAGACCCGGCAATGCTTCGCTATTGTTATGTATGAGCGTCTTCTAAAATCAACTGATGAAGCGCCATCTTTTGGCTCTTCTAAGGTGAGCATACTCCAAGACATTAAATTAAGATATTTTTTTCCGTAAGCCTATATGTTGCCGCAAGCTAACCTCAACTTACCTGTGAAAACCCCATGAAAATTCGTCAAGTAGTTTTGGATTTTAGCGTGTTCAAACAGACAGACAAAGTTTTTAAAAATGTTCTTATTGTATTCTGTTTCACTCCTCAATAATCACCGGCCCTTTAGCTGCGCAGGGCCGGAGATGAAAGGTGAAGAATAATGTTCACTTTTTTTGTATATTCACATTCAGAAATTGCAAAATTTCATCAACAAAGAGTCCGAGCAACGCCGAGTTTATCAGCTACTTCATAGTAAATCGAAAAATAGTCATGGATACTTTAAATAAATTTTAAATTAAATAACAAAATCGATATTTTATGACCAATGTAAAAACTAAGCTTTCAACATGCCAGCTTGTATGTTAATTTATGAAAACCAAAAAAATAATCCGGAAAAAATCTGGAAAACATAAAATACCGGAAAATTGGATCAAGACAATTAAGAAATGAACCAAACAGACATTTGATCTCGTCAATTGCCATCACCGTACCAAATATCATTTTTCTAGACCTATTTTTACTCGCGAAATACTGCATTGGAGTTAGACGGCAAAAATAGAAAACTGGGGGCCAATCTTTGGACTCTCCTGGCGCCCCTCACAAAGCGGAAATATCCCCGAGAACCTTCCCTCCGAATTTCGTTGCCCGCGAAATTGCATCAAAATATCAGAAAATTTTGTGAAACACCCCCGAAAAATCGATTTTTATCAGTTTTCGCACCCTTAAAATTTGAATATCGAAAATCGGGGAAACTTATTTTTTTGGAATGGTAGTTAGAAAGCTTCCTGCAAAATTTCGAAGATCTGCGTTTATTGGGGGCGGAGCCAAGCGACCGAACGTGCAATTCCTTTTGCTCCCCTGGGTGGGCAGGGGGTCCGAATTTCGAGAAACCCGGCCTTAGCACGCCTCTATGCTGTTCGTCCGAGTTTCGAGTTGGTGGCTTCAGTAGATTTGATGTGCGTTGATGAGTCAGTCAACCAGCTTCTTTATATACTAGACTGGTCGCCACGAAAAGCCCTTTTGGATAATAAGATACATTGTTTTCCCGCGCGAAAGACTTTCAGTTACTGTTGATGCTGTTGCACGGAATAATCGCAAAAGCAAACAACGACGTCACAGTTTCTAACGCTATAAAAAATGCCATTCAGATAAAAACTAAAAAATACACTGCATTCACGCGCGACAGACTTGCAGTCATTGTTGATGCTGCTTCACGGAACAATCGCAAAATTTTTCATTAAACAAAGCAAACGTCACAATTTTTTAAAGGTGGCGAAAATCCCATTCAGCTCCAGGTAACAAAAACTTATAAATAAAAAATTATTTAAAAAAACATTTTGTAGTGGACCGAATTGTGAATCTAAACCATTCTCGAATCCACTTGAACACAAAAAAATATTTCATCAAAATCGGTCCAGCCGTTTAGGAGGAGTTCAGTCACATACACACGCACAGAAGAATTATATAAAGATATACGTATAACAAAACCATGGCCGACTCTTTTCGATTTCTTTCTTAATTTCTTTAATTTTTGATTTAATTTAAATAATTTTCCGTATTTAAAGGACATGTCGTATTTTAAACATCGAAATATTTAAAATCTCTGCCTTGTTGCCGTTGTCGTCTGCTTCCAGTACTCTTGAAGACGTTTTGATCACGTCAGATATCATCAAGACCTACAGCGCCATCTGGCAACACCCTGGCAACTAACCTGCGCAGAAGAAAGCTGCGCGAATCATTTCGCATATACGGATTGTCGCATCTCGTTAGATTAAGGATCGCTGATTGCGACCCCATTTCCTAGGCTCTCGACGTCAGCTATGACGTAGTCACTTGCACTCCCTATAGCCAGCGATGGGCAATACTTCGAATCAAATATTTTTGTCATTTTCATACAACAAACGTGTATTTTCTATACAAAAATTCTGGTGTCATATTTACATACCTGGTAAAACTTTAGCCAAAGACGGCTACGGTTTGGATGATGATACTTGGTTCATGCTCATCAAATTAAGTTTATAGCTGCTGTCAAACATTCACATTAAACAGGGCTGTTTGCCTTAGGGGCCATCCATAAATTACGTCACACGTTAAGGGGGAGGGAGGGGGTCAACTATGTGTGACATCGTGTGACAAAGGGGGGGGGGGACGGTCATAAGCTTCGTGACGTCACATATATAATATTTTTGTTCAACTCTAACGAAAAACTTTAAAACATTACCAACTCTATCAATATAATAATACGAGGATGGATCAGAGTGTTACATTCTGAAACAGTAAAGACAGATTAAGTTAAGATTCCATACACACATTCTGAGGGAACGTGCACCATTTATTTCACTTTTCTATATAATCACCCAACAATTGTAAACACTTGTCTGAACGTCAAAATAACTTTTCCATGCCGCTGCAGTAAAAATCCGCTCCAGCGTTTCTCAACCATGTCAGCGCACTCCCAAAAGAAACGCTAAGCGTTGTGGGATTTCTATAATTCTGATTCGTCGATTGTCCAGAATCATCTCATTAACGCGGGCAATGTGCTCGGGTCGTCCTGCGCGGTATTCGTCCGTCAAATCTGAGCGCTCATTTTCGAACTGCTGGCACTACTTCACAATTGCAGGACAAGAAATCACATTATCCCCGTAGACACTGCAAATTTTCTTATGGGTTTCAGTGCAATTTAAGCCTTTCGCCCACAAAAAACGGATTGTTCCGCGAATCTCCAACTTGGACTATACAACCAGTTGCTGCGCCATGACAACAATGCTCTTGCGTACTCAATAAACTCGTGAAAACATTGCAATTATAGACATACAGGCAACATCTTTAAAAACGGTGAATGATGTCAGCGCTCTTCGATCACAGATCGTGGTGCTGATTGTATCTTACTTTTTGATTCATCCTTGTCACATAAGGTTTAAATTTGTTATCATCACTTTTTAGCATGTGGCGGCCGCGGGAGTTTACGCTCGCTTTACCTTTAGGTCAGCACGTTGGCCGTTTTCGGAACGTGCCAGGGACGTTCTTTGTTTGATAAATGATGACGATGCTATATGTTTGGATGAAGAAGATGTTGACACATTGAACATTCTTAACATTATCCAAATCGAGAACGAAGAAACTGATATGCCAGTCATAAATAATATAAAAGAATGGGTTTAAAGTCCATGGACACAAGATGATTAAATTTTGATCGTTCATTTGATTGGTTATGTTTTGTAAATTTTCTAAAATGTTTGATTTATTGCTGATTTTATGAAAAAAAGATTTTAAATAGAAATATAGAGGGTGATTCTGAAAAAGTGTGCATAACTGTATGCAATGACCGAGGTGGCCAGAATGAACTTGAATTATCTTTTAATCCAATGCGGGTCCGAATTTGAACTCTAACCGAGATATGAACAGAAATAAAAATGCTACCACCAAGATCATCTAGTTAATAACTCAAGTTCTCTAACGCCTAGGATAATGAAATTTGGAGGAATAATAGGGTACATAAAACTATGTACACCGTTAAAATTTGTTCGTATTCCAACGAGTAGTTTTCGAGTTATGCATTCAAAAGCGTAACAGTGCTCACATGGAGTACTAACCAGCACGTGTTAAGATGTTGAGTGCGTAACTCGGAAACTACTCGTTGGAGTTCGATAAAATTTTAACGGTATACAGAGTTTTATGTACCCTATTATTCCACCAAATTTCATTATTCTAGGTGTTGTAGAACCTGAGTTTTAACTTGTAGATCTTGGTGGCGGCATATTTGTTTCTGTTCATATCTCAGCGTTCAAATTCGGACCCACATTGCATTAAAAGAAAATGTTCATTCTGGTCACCTGTCTTCGCTTACAGTTATACACACTTTTTCAGAATCACCCTGTATAAATAATTTAGGAAGTGCTGTTTTAATTTAATAATTTCTAAATTTAAAAATGCAAAATATGTGACGTCACACCAGGGGAGTGGGGTCACACAAATGTGACCATCTGTAGCAAGGACGGGGGAGGGGTCCAAAAATCATGAAGGGAGAGGGACGTAATTTATGAATGGCCCCTTATGATGGAATTACCTAGTTTTCACCGCCAAATCTTCCCTGGTGGCGAGTTTTGAATATGTTTAGATGGCGCTAAATAAATATAATTTAATTTGAACCACACGGCACAAACTCTGTCATTTTTTGATATAAAGCGAACTGTTTCTACCCTAATGCACACAGTTTGTAAGATATCTAATTATTTTAAAAATAAAAATTACGGAATGGCCCGTTTATCTAGCTGTCTTTGGAATAAGTTAATCTGACGTCACATACGCTTAGCCCAAAACTATGCTAAACAGGCTTTGACCAACACCACCTAAAAATAAGGCCTGAGCGCGAAAACAGCATACACTGTTAAATCATAAGTAGTCTTCTTTAATCGCATTTCTACCAATAATAAGGCCAAAATTATGACTAGGCATGATAATGTAACAATGTATGAGATTTCTGTACGCAGGCATTTTCTATATACAGCGACCAACCCCAACTTTGGCCTAACTGCTATTGATTGAAGCCGAACAACGCTTTCCAAAGAAAATAATGAACGCGCAACATGAGATAGTGCTCATGTCATTCGATTGTTGACTTTTTATTGGCTTAAAATAAGAGGAAAAAAACTAGCGGATAAAACCCCACGAATGCGATATTTGCCTGGAATGCGGTGCGACCCTGCCAAAATGGCTGAAACTATGGTTTCGCTACAGTGGCTGGAATAGTTTCGCTTCATGCTTCAACATTTCTTTACATCGGTGGCTCGTTGCTAGGCAATGAAGCCGCTTTCGTATTATTACTCATTAATGGTGATGTGCCTGACCAATAGGAGTTAGGCCAAAGTTGAGGTTGGTCGCAGTATAGGTGGTGTTGCCCTGACCCGGAATAGTCACCTGACCACCTTAGTCCGAGTAACAATGTAATCTTCATTGTTCCATCTTATACGGATTTTAACATCCCGTATTTTTTCGTTTATTGAAAGCAATGAAGGTTACATTGTTGTTTGGACTATAATGATCAGGTCATTTTTTCGCTTCAGGGCCTGTTTACCTAGCTGGCTTTGAACTTATTCCATATTGGTCACGAGTCTGTCTTCTTAGTATTCATGGATGTTTGAATATTTGCGATGGCTTGTGTTTTCTTCAGAAGATCTCTTATTTATTTATTCTTCTGTTTCGAATATTTAATTAAGGGAAGGGGCCATAAGTCAATTCTCTCCTCACCGTACTTCATTGAATATTATTGATGATTCTTTTTACTGAATTCAAATTGAATAGGGAACTATGCCGTGCTAACCGGGTATAACAACGTATGTATCTCAAAACTATCTTTAAGCATAGAATAGAAATAACGAAACCTCTTGTCCACATAGAATAGAATTTACTTCTTGTATATATGTTATGCGCAGATCGTGAAATCGCACAATTCACGAAATGCGCAACTTTTTGCACATTTCATGAATTGTACATTGCCCTTGCATAGTTCGTGAAATGTGCAGAATTTAACACAGTTCATGAAATGCGCACAACGATTTCTGCTCATTTCATGAGTTGTACAGCTACAGATAATCTGTAATTTCTCTCGTTTACTCACTTCTGTTGTTCTGTTATTGTTGTATATCAATATTAATGCTGCACAGTGCTGTATAATGTAAATTGTTATTGCAATTTTGTACAATTTTACCTCAGGATTCCATTCATAATATTTTAGTACGGTTAATTTTTCACTGATGTTAGTTACAGTGAGCGCTATAAACTATTAAGGCGCATTTCCACTGATGCAACACCGAACGACATGACGCATGCTACATGTTTTCTAGTGTTGCCTGTTTCTAGGTGTGTGGCTATGTGCCATAGGTTTTGCTACTTGTGGCTTCGTGTTCCTTCAGTTGAAAGACTGTGTAGCATTCGGCATTGACGCATGCTACATGTTGCCTAAAAGTTGCCTCAGTGGAAATGCGCCTTTAAGATTACAGTGAGCGTCAGGGCATGGAAGAAGTAGAATGGTCAGGGCTTCAAACCATGCTTCGGCAAGACACGTTGTACTGATAAAAAATGTAATTGTTTTAAAAATCAAGTTCTTTGTAACTCTTCATGTCATGCAAACAAATCGTGAGCAAATCATTAAAGATATTCAAAACGTTAATTTTTTTTTTAATTTTTACCTGCGATATAAAAAAATGTTAATTACAAAAAGAACATAGTATTTCATTATCAAGTTAATTGATATTGGAAAAATAGAAAAATTTTGTAAATGAGAGGATATTTTTTATGTAATAAAATTTTCTGAATTAAAACTAATTTTTACACAAGTTATGAAATCTGCACAGCGGTTTCTACTCATTTCTGCATTGTACAATATTAGCAATGTAATTAAGTTTTTCAAAAATAGAGTATTACGCCCCCAGACGCCCTTCTCACTAATTGATACACTCGCCTTATTTTACAGTTTACAGTGAAAATATATGAAGAAATAACTCGTCCACTTTATGCCTTTTCATTGACGGCTTAGGCTTGTCATTTCTCAGAATTGCAGATTTAAATTTCAATATTCTAAATTTTTAAAGATATATCAAAATTGATTTTTATACAAAATATTATAACTGAAATTTTAATTACACATTGTATTTCTATTATATTTGAATCTTATATATTTATTCCAAATAATATTATTACTAAATACTTTTCCAAGTCTTCGTCCCATTGGGATAAGAAAATAAAATGCGTGCAAGTTAATTTGGCACTTCATTTGGCGGTGCATTAAGTACTGGAAATGTAACTTCGGATTGCTAGAGTCCGAACATTTACACTCCTTTATGCTAAATCTTAGCTGCTCAGGAAATCGGTTCCAAAAGTTAACAGATTTTGCGGAAAAATTTCTTAACCTAGTAGATACAATCATTGGAGGTATCACTTTATATTGTGTGACTTTCGATCTGAAGAAGAGTTTTTTGAGCCAGGTTGAAACCAAATGTATCTATAATATGTTATTTGTTATAGATATTTTAGAAGTTTTATTAGATAATATATAGATATTATATTATTAGAATAGTTTGATATTTACTAAGAGGTCATTTTTAAAAGTTTTTAAACTAATTTACCCAAACATTTTTCTTTTATTCTGAAACAGATAGTTAAGCTGCCATTACAACAAAAAAAAACTAAAAATAGCAGTCGTACAAAAAAAGGATGTGGTTTTTAACAACATTTTGATAAAGATTATGTTCCAAAAGTTTAGAATAGTAATTTGTTTTTTTTAAATTATTAAAATTTCTGGATTAATTTAATACGTTCTACCCCTCTCCTTGATTGAATATACGTTACCTGACCCATAAAAATTGCAATTACTCCTTGTTATCTACATATTCTGAAATCAGACTGCGCTAAGTTACTACTGTCTATCATGGGAAATACTGTAAATCGCAATTATTGCCTATCCAGGAAAAAAATTATCGCATTTCATGACAATGGGTTGTCTTAAGTGGAAATGGCAAGCAAACTGTCTTGTTCTCAACCAACAGTGTCGATTTAAAGATTTGAAGATGATGGTTCAACATCAGTAAACAAACGTAGCTGAAGCTCATCCAAACTCACTAAACAAGATATTTAGATACACCACTTAGGACACCGTGGATACTTACTTGGAGGAAGGTAGGAGAATTGACACGCAACTTTTCCACAAAACAATTTATTCATCCATAGATGTATACATTTCTGTTGCAACGCAACTTTTGTTCAGTATAGGGCGAGTCTTTATGGATGTTGAACCATCTTCAATTCAGAGTATGTAGAAAAGAAGGAGTAATTGTAATTTTTATGGGTCAGGTAACGTGTAATCAATCAAGGAGAGGGGTAAAAAGTATTAAATTAATCCAGAAATTTTAAATAATTTTAAAAAACAAATTAGTATTCTAAACTTTCGGGACAGTTTTGCTTGTATTCTAAACTTTTGGGACATAATCTTTATCAAAATGTTGTTAAAAAAAACAACATTCTTTATGTGTACGACTGTTATTTTTTAGCTGTTTTTTTGTTTGTTTTTTAGGCAGCTTCACTATCTGTGTCAGAATAAAAGAAATATGTTTGGATTAATCAGTTTAAAAACTTTTAAAAATGATCTCTTAGTAAATATCAAAATATTCTAAATTTTTGGGACAAATTGTACAAGAAGTAAAATTTATTATATGTGGACAAGAGCTTTCGTTATTTCTACTATTGATCTTATCCACAGCTGTTCTCCAATTCCATCTTAAACATGTTTAAGGGTACAAATGAAATCTGCTTCAGCATATTAATGGTATTTAGTGAGAGGTTAACTGTGAAACTTCTGACATATTCTTTGAAAACATCGACTCTAAGAAGTGAAGAAAAGAAATAAAAACCTAATTTAAAAAATATATATATTATGCTTAAATTACATTAAAAAAATTAATATGCTTTGGCCATAATAATTTCATACAACAAGATGGGAAGAACATATTGCCCGAAAGCGTCCTGTGAATAATGCTATCAGGAAAGAGCCCGATGCTTATGCGTTATCGGAGTTCTTATTAATAGAACACAAAAGCTGTAAGAGAAATTATAAAATATTACTTTTGTTTTCTTTTGCCTTCCTTGATATTCTTTTCTGTTATTATTTTTTTAACCAAAACACTGCTCTTAAGATTGGTCATTTTGTATGAAGTCATTTTTTAATTTAAAGATATTCTTAGTTGGAACAATGTTTTATAAAAAATAAAGGTTTGGAAATTTAAAATTCACAAAGTTCGGAAATAAGAAAGTATAAAAACCACTGAAAAATCTTCTCTAAACTGTTTTACCGATTTTTTGGGCGAGTGATGTAAAAAGTCTTTGCAAACTATACAAAGTTTTAAATCTTATCTTTAATTAATTTACCAGTCAATCTTGTCTCGTAAAACGCGTCAATCCTATTCGCATTCTTGATGCGAATAAGGTTTCATGTATTTAGTGAACCATTTTTATTACAATTTTAAATGTATAAGTTACATTTAAACGGAATAAAATAATATACATATAAACAAGAAATAAAGTATCAGCTAATGAAATATAAAAACAGACAAAATAATAAAATTTCACAAAATACGAACACTTTTCAGTTTAAAATTTTCTTTAATGTCCACGATTACAATTTTATTCGTTGGTTTTCGTTTAATGTTATTTCAATAGTTTCCAAAAGATTTGCTACTGTTCATATATCTATAAATGTAATTATTTTTATAAACCCCTAATATAAGGGAAACACTGTTTGATCCATTTTTTTTATCTTAAAAAATTTTCGTTACGGGAAAAGTGTAGGAAACACTTCGTATTCCAAAATTATATTGCGCTTTGGATTAATTATTATGACAAATTTGTTTCTATTTATATACGTATTAAATTTTATTTAAAAAAAACAAAAACAAACCAGAAGTAAACTTGTCGTATTTTAGCTTTATTCCAGTGCTTTGTGCCTGGGATTAGTTTCTGCAGGAACATTTCCGGAACACACCACTGCATAGATTGGATGCCTCTTATTTCAAATCGATTAACATACAAATAGCA
The DNA here is from genome assembly GCA_023313115.1 of Rhysida immarginata. Classification (NCBI taxonomy): domain Eukaryota; kingdom Metazoa; phylum Arthropoda; class Chilopoda; order Scolopendromorpha; family Scolopendridae; genus Rhysida; species Rhysida immarginata. The sequence continues at coordinate 168,115 of JAHWFO010012652.1, forward strand.
AGGAAGATAGCAGGTTAATATATGGACACGATTTTGTCTTAATTTTCAGACACTCTAAAATTATATTCACTACTTAGAAACAAGGTTTGATAAACGTGCTATTTTATTTGCCTTTCTTAACAGACAACTAATTTATAAGCTTAGAATTTATTTGTCAGCGCCACAATTAAAAATTTCACTCACGAAAGTTCGTACCATTTGCATAAATCAAATAAATATTAATCTTACTACAGAGATATAAGAAATTAACATGTATTCGAAAAAGTGGGTCATTCTTGAAATTGAATGCTTGCTATTTGCGCATGTGTAACTGACTCCCGAAAGGGTTACAACGAAACTCCATCAGTGGAAAATTCATAGAATTTATTTTTTCACTTATTTTATAAACTTGGTAAGGATTTCAGATGAACTGGAAGGGCTTTTCATCCTAGTGCTTTTATGATTCTGAGATTCCCTTGCTATAAACGTTATTATTCATTACAGCAACTCTTTAAGGGCTATTAAAGCAACCGTTATATTCTAAATATTTTAATTTAAAAAATAAAGGGAAGCTATTAAGATTTAAACCTATAAAATTAAAAGTTAAAGGCAACATAATCGCTAAAAAAAAATAATAAAAGTAAGTTCCATATTACTGAAAAAAATTAAACAAAACGATCTTCGATACCATCGTGGAGCACATGTTAAGCAGAATGCAAGTGGTGGAGAAATATTTAAACAGTTTTCAAGTTTTTCTGCTCATAACTTGTTAATTTGCGATGCACAGCCTAAACTTAAATGGAGCTTTCAAATCAGTCATTGACATCACGCCACGTCAGTAAATTAAGGCTAGTGGATTTTTTTTTCAACATTCACCAAGAATGCTAATCCTTTTACAAAGTATAAAAAAAATAGATATATGCTAATTATTCCAAAGTTTAAAAAATCAGTCCTGCAAAGAAAAAAATTTTTTCCCTATCTATTAAATAATTGCAAAACCATATTTGAAAATTCTTTTTTTTATAAAACATTCTGTCCTATATTACAGTATATGCATCAGGGAGACAGAATAAAAACTTCATATACAAAAGAAACATATAAAGCAGAGTTCTATTTTAAAGCAGTCTCGTGCCAAGAGGGGCATGTAATGGGTAAGAGTTTTATTTCGATGACTTTTGCACTTCAAATTTCTAAAAAATTATCATAAGAATAGCATAAAAGGGATTCTAGAGTTATGATAAACTTACTGAACAAATTTTCAAAATTTTTATTTAGCAATTTTGGAGAGTTTAATTATTAAAATAATTGATGAGTCAGAATTAAACATGGGAAATAGAATAAGGAGAAGGAGTTCACACACTTTTTTATTTATGTTTTAAATTGGGGGGGGGGAGTGTTTCATATTCAGGGTAAGTGAAATGAATATTTCAGACTGACCTTTGAAGGTGGTGCCCGAGAGCGATGGCAGAAGAATTGCCGACATGAACCACAGTCGAAGTGCGGAAAGTCGAATCCCATACGACGGCGGCATAGCACAGTTGGAGCGGATTGTGTGGCGAAAGGGCTTCACCCAGGCTCGATAGGCCTACAACGGGCAGCGTCGAGAAGGAGCGGGATTTCGTCAAATCAGTGATCCCGCCACATCGTCAAGAGGAAAAAAAACACACATACGATTACGAATCCTGGAATGCCGATCCTCAACAAATAAGGCCTATCCAGTTTAAAATTCGGCGATACTTTGTGTTGCTTTATAATCCAAAAATAGCATTCGATGATGTTGTGTAAAATAAATATAAAACAGATATTAAAAAAGATAAAAGTATGACGATGAGATATTAGAATGACTTGGACACTGGCGCTGAGGAATAAATCATCATAAAAGAACTAAGCTGTACTCTACAAATCTGTTTAATCCCTGTCATGAGCTCTTGTTCGGCCTTCGTGTCACTAAACCTTCCCTGTGCACTAGCAATTTCTCAACAGATCTCTCGACCAGTCGAGAGCAGTCCCACGTGAAGTTAATTCAAGGCTTCTCTTGGCTTCTTTTTTGGCTTACGTCCCCCAGTCGCTAGCGAATCGACCAGTCCATGAAGTGTTGCTCCTCATTGGCTGTTTCTGGGCTATCCGCTCGTGATGTCAGTGGAGAAATATGTTACAGATCATTGTCTCGTCATACTTCCCCGTCTAAGTTTATCAACCAGTGGAAAATTAAAATGTCTTTTCACGCTCTGTCTATTTTGGTGATTGGCGGTTTAAACTTCTATCTTCTACAGAAATTTTATAATTGATTGAATTTTTTTCGGTTATAATTGATGAAAAAAACATCTGAGGTTTGGCGTGAGAAAAATCCTCTTAGATCATTTTTTACTTACTTTTTTCTTTTAGTTTGTTTATTTGTCAATAATTCCTTTACAAGTGCGAATGTTTAGCAATTTTCATTACCGATTGCAAAACCGAATAAAAATGTAAAAAATTAAAAAAAAAAAAATTGTGTTTGTAATTATGTCGAAAATCGAATTAAATCGAAAACATTGAGTTTGTAATTATGTATTTACATTTTTACGCCAATAAGTATATTATCAAACAACAGGTGATGGCAGTGGATGAGATTTTTAAAAACGAAAGTTGTAAGCTTTTTATGCAATTATTTCAATTTGAATGTTTTTTTTTGTTTTATTTTTTGTTTGCTTACATTTTATATGTTCTAGATACATATGTTGTTATTTTTTTAGTGTTTATTTTACTTTATAAGCAAGTACTGTTTTAATTCTTTCGCCTACCTCCCCTCCCCCATCTGTTAGGACATTGAGTGAGTGAAATATGATAAAATTCATCATTCTTTTGTTTATTAATTTGAGTGATAAACTCCTAAATGAACCGCGTTGTTTCATTAACATTCTTTCTAATACTGTTAAAGTAGTTGAGACATTAATGAAGATTACTTACAATTAAATATATTTATAAGCGGAAGAACCGATTATATAAGCTTCTGATGAACCCCGGAGAGAGAGAGAGAGAGGATAAATACAGCCGGGGTTTGTTTTCATATTATTTTTTAAATTTATGAAGAAATATAATAATTAAAAATCGTGTTAAAAAAAGTATTTCAATATCCAATCCATTGAAAAATTAGAGAAAAGTTTTAAATAAACCTTAGCAAATATCAAAAATGTAATGCATTTGTAAATTTTTTCATTTACGTTTTCTGTGACACAAGGTTTTATTAAATATATTAAAAATATCCACAATTACTTGGTATTTCTTCTAAACCAATGCTTTATTTTTTAATTATTCACAAAATTGAATACTAATTATATTGACTAATCCGAAACTTTCCGATTATTTCAGAGGAGCGCATACAATTGTATGTTTTGTGGCTGTGGGACTAATAAATTTTGAGAAATCATTTGAGTATGGCATGCAGATAAGTAGATGAAAATTTATAATTAAAAAATAATTTACTAAACTGAAGATAAGACTCCAATAATTTTATAATTTTAGTGTTAAAAACGATAGCGCTAGTCGTGGTCCTTGGTGCGAGCCCAGGTTCCGGACTTTTTCTTCTCTTTTTAATACAAAAATTATGCAGATAATTATTTGCCAAACGAGATACATATGGGAAGCTAAAAATTTCCTATGGTACATTTATACAAAGAAGGTCATACTTGACGATTTATAGCTAATGAATTGAAATGTTTTCAAGCAACCTTTACTAGAGCACTGAGGCAGTATCACGTAATTTGAAATAATCGCTTTGATAGCAGTCATGAAGAAAAACCGCCTGCAAAGTGTAAATTATGTTCACATCGGATGGAAAGAATTATGAAAAAAATAATAAAGGTGTCTAAATCTTATAGGTTTAAATGTTTTGACCTTCAGAGATTGTGTTTTTAAGATAAGCCCGCTTATGATTTCCAAGCAAAATACCGCTACAGTAAATTAGTGTAAGCAGTGAGCTTCGAGGAGGAGGGGCGGGGGGGTTCAGACGGGGACATGATGCTCCGAGCGCCAGTCTTGGGGTGTGGCGCTGCGAAGAGAAAATGTTTTGTTTTTATATTAACTGCAAGAAGTGTTTGGAACCAGAAAACTGATATGCAATATTAATTTTAAAATCTATGCCTTATTATACAGGGTGTATCTAAACCCCTGTTGCAATCTTCTGGTGGTGATTCCCCACAGGAAGATGAAAACATAGTTCGGATAATAAACCGTTTATGTGATTTCCGCAGTTAAAAGTGAAGTTTCAGCAGCTGGTTTTGCTACTCTGTAGATAGCAGGTGACATGCGGAGAACCTATAACCACTTCTTGAAATAACGTCCCATTCATTGGTTATCAACAGGTGCGCCTGCTAATAATGTCATTGTGTACCTACCATTCAGGGGGACTCAAGACCTCGCTACAGAAACTTTGACATTTGTTTTTTCATATCGCTGTGAGAAATCACCACGAGAAGTTTGTGACAGGGGTTTAGATACACCCTGTATTTACAGTGTACCAGTTGATATCCCCGGCGTGGCTCGGGCTCTTTATGGATGAAATTTTGAAATATCTGAGTTTCAATATAAATGAAAAAGCTTTGAATTAATACAGTAAAAATTCATATTAAAAATCGAAAATAATTCTTTTAAAATGCATCCAATGGATGGCTCTCTGCAACTATGGCCTTCTTACAAGTAGAGGCTACGCCGTTGAGGAGACGGATTCAGGTGAGACATGGCGTATACTTTGAGGGTCTATGCCTGTGTATGTGTGCAGAGCCGTAGTGCGCGCTATTCAGCCGTTCGCGAGATAATTGACCTAATATTTGGGCGCCTGAAGTGGCGCACCTTATGTACTTTTGTGTGCACTTTTAGCAGGTTGCTGGTTCAAGTCTCGGCCAGTGAACTTTTTTTTCACAACGGTTTTTTTTTTTCATTCCTTACTAATAAAAGAAAGCCCTGCTTTATCGAAATTATTAACGAATTATAAGAAAACGCTATGTTTATACCTTTATTAACTGTAAAAGAAGAAACTTGAAAAAGCAAATCAAATTTTTTTTTTCATTGTTATTATTAATAAAATGGTATAAAAGCGCATTTTTATAACTTACTTAAAAAAAAGAATCTTGCAAATAAAAGTGCATTTTAAATCGTGATTATTAGTAAGGAATGAAAAAAAAAACCGTTGTGAAAAAAAAGTTCCCCGGCCGAGACTTGAACCAACAACCTGCAAAAAGTTACAACATGCTGAGCTCACACTTAACCGTTGCTGCTGAGAAATTATGTGCGCCGCTTCAGGCGCCTAAATATTAGGTCAATATCTCGCGAACGGCTGAAGAGCGCGCGCTACGGCTCCGCACACATACACAGGCAAGGACCCTCTATGCCAAGTCTCACCTGAATCCGTTTCTCCAACGGCGTAGCCTCTCCTTGTTAGAGTTCTACCTGGCTTCGCTCGTATATAGCTGAGTGAATTTTACGTAGTGCCAGAAAAAATTTGTAAAATAATGTATGTGGTTTCGAAACTAGGAAGAAATAGAATGAAAATGAAACAATCGTTTGATCTGACGTTTCTACAGCCCTGGCAGTTCTTCTATTTCGCTCGCGACATATTTACTACGTTTGGGATAACTTTTATCACCAGAGTCGGCCCATGGGAAAAAAAGACATGATAATTTAAAACTTTAATTGAAAATACCCTTTTTTAAAGCAATAGTATACTTTCATTACCACAAATGGACTTATTCTAAACTTGCTAATAACAGATACAGAATAAGAAATCATAAAACCAGATGAGCAAGCTATCATTATCAAAAACGAACTTAAAAGGTTTATGGATAATATAAATGTGAAACGTTATGAATGGGTAAATGTATTCGATAGCATGACTCGGTGAATATGAGCATATTTGAGAGATATACTAGAAGATATGTATGAATAAGGACATGTGTCACGAGCGTCATTGTCAAAAAAACATAAAAACCAGGGTACGTGTATTTTACAATTGGAGTTGTGATAGATTAACATCAGAGGAAGCCCTAAAGAGATATAAAAGGAGTAAAAACAGAAGTGATAGAGGACAGTCCGACAAAAGAGTTTACGTGCTCTAACAGAGGAAAAGCGAGAGGGGAGGAGCTCCTATTGGAGCGCGATGATGGAAAAAGTAAAAGCTCGGCTTCGACAAGACAGCCAGCAAAAAAGAAACTTTTCCAGGAGAACTTTGCGGAATTCAAGACTCTGAAATTATCCGAGAACGAAAAATCTTAAACAGGCTAATTTTCCGCTCTTTGGTTCAAATCTACCTATTATTAAATCAACACGATTAACGGAAATAGTTATCAACTAGAAATCCACCCATCACATGACAGGTGTCAACCGTACAGGTTGAAGAGTAAAGAAATGAAATTGGAGCATCAATGGTTTTCAAAACTTAATATTCTGTAACAATATACTGTTCATCTGCATAAAACATTTTTCAGTTTGTTTTTTAATTCACAACAATGGCTGAGAATTATCTTACCACAACAATCCCTGGCTTTTTGGACTGACCAAGAGAATTATTATTAAAAGCTTTTATTAACTTTGCTGTGTTAGTTTGTTTAGGTCAAATCTTGTAATCAATATTAAACCAACTTTCCGACAAGCTAGGGAGCTGCAATTTGACACACTTATGCAGAATCGATGACAATTTATGATAAAGAAAAAATTTTTTAAATCGGTTCATTGGTTCGTGTTCTAATGGTACTAACTCATTACTACGAATTGATTGTTGTAACAGTTAGACATTTCGTTATGGCGAAAGTAAATGTATCTATTGTTTATTGTTGCAAAATTAAGCTGTATTGTTGCCACTAAATAAAACATTATAAAAGCTTGGTTTGATAAAACCTTTTTCCTCTTAACTTGTTTTTTAAAAGCTTTTAATAAACTTGCAATGTTAGTTTGTTTAGGTCAAATCTTGTAATCAATATTAAACTAACTTCCCGACAAGCTATGGAGCTGAAACTTGGCTCACACACAGAGGATCGATGACAATTTATGTTAAAGAAAAAAATTTTCAAATCTGTCTATTGGTTCCTGTTCTTATGGTACTAATTCATTACTACTAATTGTTTGTTGTGACAATTGAACAATTCGTTATGGCGAGAGTTAAATGTATCTGTTGTTTATTGTTGCAAAAATAAGCTTAATTGTTGCCACTAAATAAAACATTATAAAAGCTTGGTTTGAAAAAACCCTTTTCCTCTTATCTTGTTTCAGTTTATTTATTTAATTAATAACTATGACTGAGTATTTTCCTAAACCACAACAATTCCTGGCTTCGGACGGATTGTTGTAACTTTCTTTGTTGGCCTCGGACGGTCAGACGGTCGGATAAGAGCATTAAGCTACGGCCACGCAGAGTGCGACGGACGGGACGTATGGGACGGACGTTACGCCTCCAAAAATATGCGCCTTTATTAAGTACCGAAAGGTGCTTTATACTATCAGTGTGGGGAAACGTGTCTGTCTGTCTGTACGTCTGTCTGTCTGTGACTCAAACTAGTCCGAGGCTATGAAAGATTTTCAAAATCTGTTTTCGTCAGTCGATGAATATGACTCATGGCACGAACCAGTTACAAATATTATCTAAATCGCTTTATTGGCACGTGTACAAATGGTACCTCTATTTTCCCGTTTAGCAATTTTCAATGGGAAGATATATTGAGTAATATTTCAAACACATCGTAATGACGAAATACATGCGGTTATACATTATTATTTTCGTCAGTCGATGAACATGGTACATGGCACGAATCAATCGCAAATATTAGCTAAATCTGTTCAATAGCACGTGCACAAATGGTAGCTTTACGATCCCACCTAACAATTATCAATGGAGAGATATATTAAGTAATATATCAAACAAATCGTAATGATGAGATAGAAGCGGATATAAATTACTATTTCCGCCAATTATTAAATAAGGTTCAGGGAATGAACCATTTTGAAAATGGTTGAAATCGAAACAATGACACGTGCTCTAATAGTACCCTTATGACACCCTCAAAAATTTTCAGTGCTAAAATATGGCATGTAGTATATCAAACGACTTGGAATGATATGTCACGAATGAATATAACGTAAAATTATTGATAGTCGAACTTGGTTTCAAGGAACCTGGTTTAGTGGAACCATTA
>JAHWFO010012653.1:0-24915 GCA_023313115.1 Rhysida immarginata
TCTCTTATCTGTCTGACTGTCCGAGGCCAACCAACACCACCTAAAGATAAGGCCTTAGCACTCGGTGAGCACTGCGTTATCAAAGTGAGACCAGAGACAAATGAAAGAAAGAGACTGACAGTGCCCTATTCATTTCGCTGAGCGTTACCGGTGCCACCGAAAGTGCAGCATTCGCCATGTTGCTATTGGCAAAAACCTAAGGCAGCGTATATTCTCAATGTAATTTCCGCTATTTTTGTAAATGATTTCTGGAAGTATTAGTAAGCATAACCTGTTTTCTGATTTTTTTAAAAAAAGATTATTGCATAACTAACGATAACGTATACTTTTAATGACTTCAAATAGCTGATTCAATGCCTAACGAATTTTTAAGACAAATATTTTAAAATTTTAAATTAAAAGAAAATGAAAAAATAATTCTCAGTTCAATAAAATAATCAATTTATTAATCCACATATTGTAATAAGCAATTAATTAATCCTATAATTACTTGTGAACTGAAGTATTGGATCTTTACAAAAAGCAATTTGAGAATGTGGTCCAGAAGGAGAGATTATAATTAACACTTCTCGTACAAATCAACAATAATTTGGATTAAAATTGGTGAACTGTATATTTTATTAAGTAGCGGAAGAATGGAGCTACTTATTGTTTTCACAATGTCCGTCTGTCTGTCCGTCCGTCCCCTTCATAATTTCCGCATTTTTTGAGGTAGAAGGTTGAAATTCGGAATGTAGCTTACTATGGGCATGTGCATCTTCACTATTTAGTTTGGTTTTGATTGGTCCACTGGGGTCGGAGTTTCGGGAGCGGACATTAGAGGAGACCAAATGGTCTACGCATATTTATGCATCTAAAGGAGTGAAATTTGGTGTGCAGATTCCTCTAAGCAAACATTACTGTAAAGTTTGGGCCAAATTGTCCGAATAGGGTCGGAGTTGTGGGGGTGGAAGTCACTTGATCTTTAGAACTATGGCATGTCATATATCATTCGTTCGGAAATGATGAGAAACGAAAGAAGATAGAGCGCGTTTTCATTTTCTAAATACTACGTTCGAGAAAATCAATTGTGCGATTAAAAAAATGAGGGGGGGGGGGGGGTTAAAAAGTGCAGATAAAAGGGTAAAAAGAGATGACCTCAGCGCTTCCGCCACTTTCCTGTACCTTCCTCGGGAGGATTAATTTCTTGTTTTATTTACTTTCAAATTATAATTTATAAAGGAGAATCTAATTGTATAATCTCTTCCTCCTATTCCATTTAAACTATTTTTTTATATTTATGTTTAAGAATAACTTTATTTATCACCAAATAACTTTTTATCAGATGGACTGAACTGGATGATTATTATTTTTTGTTTAATAGAGCAAGTTTTTCTGGTGGTCCCCCAATAAATTCATCCAGATATTTTAGGTAGATATTAGAAAAAAATAATTGTTTACAATTGAATCACATTGGCGTCGGTAGCTCAATGGTTACGTGATCGCCTCTGATGCCCGAGGACGACGAAGATTTTTTTCAGGGGGGGAAATCCTGAGATCACGCACTTCCTTCGGAAGGAAACTAAAGCTGTTGGTCCCCTGTAGTCGTTTGCCGTTAAAGAACCCTTGCGAGGCAAAATTTGTGGCTGCTATAACGCTGTCCTGAAATGACCATAGCAGTTGAAAAGGACGTTAATACCAACCAAACCAAACCAAACCGATTCATATGCATTGCCTCGGGCGATCAACTATTTCTTGCCAGTCTCTTCCTTTCATTTGTCTCTGACTGAGACAGACAATGCAACTTTCACTGTTTACAACAAACTTTCATTGTTTGCCTCAGTTTGATGACGCAGTTCTCACCGAGTACGAAATCTTGAAAAGTAATACATTGTTACATCATCATAGTTAGGGCAAATTTATGACTTATTACTGGTAGAAATACGAAAAACAATGCCCTATTTATGATGATGTAACAATGTATTACGTTTCATCGCAGAGGCCTTCTCTCTCGGTGGTTACGGTACTAAGGCCTTTTTTTTTTATATATAGAAACTACCAGGCCTGAGCATGGAAAAGATAAAACATTGTTACGTCAAACTGTTGGTGCTATTACAGAAGTAAGTTCAACGTCACAATCTTACTGCTTCAACAATACATTATTGACGTCATGTTCAGACCTGGTAGTTTCTAGGAGGCCGTGGTTGGGCCAACAAAGAAAGTTACAACAAGCCGTCTGAAGCAACGCCACCTAAAAAACAAGGCCTGCTCACTACTGCTTGCTGACTGCGTCATCAAACGAGGGCTGACAATCCAACTTTCATCATTTCAACAACGAGAAAATACTGATTCCAACTTTCATCATTTCAACTGGTCGTAGCCGACGAAAAAGACAGGCCGGGCAACACCTCCTAAAGAGAAAGCCTCTGCACGGAAACCTTCATACATTGTTACATCATCATAGTAGTGCAAAATTCAGGGCTTATTATTGGTAGAAATACGAATAACAATGCCCTACTTAGATGATGTAACAATGTATGACGTTTCCATGCAGAGGCTTTCTCTTTAGGTGTTGGACCGGGGCACAAAGTAGATCGAGCAACAATCCAACCTTCATTGTTTCTACCTTGCAATTCAACAATTAGTGCTTTTTCGTTTGTTGGAAACAATGAAGTTTGGATTGTTGCTCGATCTATCTTGGTCATGTGATTTTTCAGTGCCCCGGCCTGTCTTATTAGTTGGCTTTGGCCCTGGTTTAATGACGCAGTAATCAAGTCTTTGTTTTTTAGGTGGCGTTGTTCGAAGCCAGGGGTTGTTGTGATAAGACAATAGAGATGTCATCAGCGTGTTGACGCAAGGGATTATGGAATACTGGGGTGAAGACAAACAACCATTCTGCATTCGTTTTGCGACTCTCCACAGTTTCCGATTTTATTTGCTGCTTTTATATTAATAATGCACTTAGCAAACACACCAGTTCAAGATGCTTTTATTTTCTATAAATATATGTTTTTATTTTAAGGAATATTTTTCAAGTACATCATTTTCTTGTAAAATATCAGAAAATTCGTCCTATGTATAATTCAGATTTACTTTCACTGACACGCTGAAAATATCACGACTGCTGATAATGTTTCAATGTTTATTCTAGATTTTCCAGTGCTCCAAATATCATTATGAAGGAAAACACCCATTCGACAGTGGATTTTTACGGGCAGGCATAATGCAAATTTTTTTAAATTTACCGAGGGAGTATGCTGTTTTTGAAAATGTTTAAATATTTCCGCCACTGCTTAAATGTATCGATTATGGTTTCCTTCCATTTATTAATTTTATATAATCTAAACAGTTTATATAAAAACATTTAGCCTTGCATCCTGGGTTGCTTTGTTGGATTTGTTTGAATTACATCAACGCAACGGAGTCACTTTTAAATCTTAAAAAGTGGCTTTTCACAGTTGTTGTGGGCAATTTTAACTTCTGGGCTGAAATTTTGGATTGTACAATTTTTTCAATAATAAAATTATACAATAGTTTAATGAAATATAATTATTTGTCTGTAAACAAAATAAATTGAAATGGTGGAATGGAACATTCGCACAGGTCTTCCACTTTATCATGAAAAAAAAAAAAAAAATACGATATGATCAAGTAAGATGAATAACTTATCCTTATATACGTCCTCTTAATGACCAACGGTCCAAAAGGACTTTTAAAATATTTAAACGGCCTGAAAACAGATCTTAAACAGCAAGGAATTCGCATAGAACACCATGAAATTCTAAGTTTGTTTTCACCCCGGTATCCCACAATCCTTAGCGCAAACCGGAAATGAGAACGTCTCTATACTCAGTCATTGTTGTGAATTAAATAAACTGAAAAATGTTCAGTGCTGATTTTTTATACGCAGATAAACAGTATAAACAGTTGCAGAATACAAGTTTTGAAAACTACTGATGCTCCACTTTCATTTCTTTACCCTTCAACTTAAACAGTTGGCACCCGTCATGTGACGGGTGGATTTCTAGTATAATTATAAAATTCAACAAACACAAGTATTTACTTTGAATAAAAAACCACAGGTATACTTTATAGTCACAATCCTTTTAACACTTGTCACATAGTAAGGAAATTGTATTTGACCACCTTGACGTGACTTCCAGACTTGATCCGAGTTTGGTTTTTCCAAAACAACACATAATAATGCAATATTTGCCCCTTTTTTTCATCTGTGTTTGTTGAATTCATATAGCGCTTTATTAAACATACTATAATTTTAAAAACTATTATCTATTTGTAAATGATGTTGGGAGAACTCTTAAACTTGAAATTTTTTCAGGAAATCGTTCATATTTGAAAAAGAAATTATAATTTTCTATGATAGATCTTAAACCATGCTTACATAACTTTCTCTTTACAAAGGAAGTGATTATTATAATTATTAAAATCATGTTGATAATGTATATTATTAAATACTTGAATAAAAAAATTTAATAATTAAGACAAGTTGCATTTATGAAAAAAATATTATTTTGAAATTTGCTCCCTCTAAATTATAACTATCTGAAAAACGGACAAGTTTTCTTACATATTGATAAATAAATAAGAAAATATGAATATTTACAATACATTTTAAAACTTATAAAATTAATCTAAAACCGTTTACTCATTTAGTGTAGCATTTCAAAATCTATTCAACGTTCCTAAAATTTGAAAACTTTATTTTACACGATTGGTTTCCTCAAAACCAAATTTATAATTTCCCCCCCAAAAAACAAAAACTATTGAATTTTAAAACATTCTTTATTTAAAATTTTTACTTTTACTGTTATTAAGCACCCAAAAGATATTTTTTTTAACGAAAGTGGTTTGTATTTATGTTTCTCCTTGAAAATCCAAATTAAACATTTCACGTTCAATTAAACACAGGAATGTTGACTACAAGTAAAATTTCCCCAATATGTGAACTGATTATTTAGAGCTAAGAATATTTCAATTTTTCTTTCATACAAACGCAGCTTGTCTTAATTAACATACTTATTAGCATTAATAAATATGTTAATTACTTTCTAACTTATGAATAAACTTAATTGGCACACCAAGATTAATCACCGAGATTTAACACCTGATTAAATCGTAATGACAATTAATTATTTCACATTTTTAATCGATATATTTAAGTAAGGAAAAATCAAAGTTTAATTAAGAAATCAAAGTTCATTATAGATTAATCGATAATTGATGAAACTTATCATTAATTCAACCCTCCTTCCATTTCAGTGAAGAAGCTTTAGAAAATATTTTTGCTGCCAGAAGAAATCAATGTCGGTCAATAAAAAAATATCTCGTATTCAATGTTGTAATAATAAAAATGAAATAAAATTTAAGTTCTGTTACATAAGTTGCATTTTATGAGTTATAAACTATTGTACATATAAAAACGAAATTACAATATATCTTTGAATCATAAAAATTCACGAGCAGTCATTTTAGCGATATTCCACTTTGTACTCATCATAGTCACATCTCGCCTATTAAATGCTCGAATTTTATAGTTTATTAGGTAAGGAAACACCTGAGATATAGAAAAAAAAATAGAGAACGGGGACACCAAAGGCCCCATTCTGCTAATAAATAAATATATTTGTCATATAATAAAATAACTTTTTAATTAATAAAGTGTCATGATCAGCCAGTTTGAATTTGATTGCTTTAAGCCACTAGCAAATATCATTATTACTACATTCAATGGTTAATTTAACTATTTATGACAATAACGAATTCAAGAATACAATTTAAACAATTTTAGCCCGATTATAGCAGACTTGTCTTCATTCTGGCCTGATTAAAATGAATGACATTCCCAATAAGTACTCGTGAAATTCAACGTGTGATTTTTTCAAATAAATTCTCTTTTTTCTATTCCTTTTACCTTTTTGGTGTGGAGAATGTTAAATAACAATTAACATTTAGTCTAGCAGGGGATCAACCTACCGATGCTTTGCTTGGTCCTCCAAGCATGTTATTGAACATAACCACTATCTATGCCCTCAGTGGGATTCGAACCCCCGACTCGCTGATTTCCAGAGCGACAAGACCCACTTTATTTGAATGTTCTCTAGATGAACTCCAGTAAGGAAGCTGACAATTCGTCTATGCTAAAGTTTCAACTTCCATTACTTTTTACATAATTTCAATTTTGGCAGATCAATCAAATAAAAATTCATCTTTAGAAAATTGAACTAAAATTTCTAATGTGAAGGACATCCACTGCTACAATCTGGCTACATTGTTTAAATTTAGTCTTGAATTCGTTTTTAAGCTTAGTCATTGTCATAAATTTACTAAATTAATCATTGAATGTAAGAAAAATAAATAAATAAATAAATAAATAAATAAATAAATAAATAAATAAATAAATAAAAATTAAAATTATTGGCTTACAAAACACCTAAATTTAAATTGGCAGACTGATTATGATAAAAAGTTGATAAAAGATAAATTTTGTAGTATAATAACTTTTTGTAGTTACTATTTCGGTTGAGGTTTGTTCATTATAATAATTTCATTACCTCAACACAATTTCCATGAAAAGTTTTGTAATGTACTTGGAAAAGCCATCGCCAATGCCATTGATGCTGGGGCCCCCCCCCCTTTCCAAGTCACAATTTCTGATTATTAATCTTTCTTATGCAACCACATTTCCAGTGAACCTGAAATTGACAGGTTGTTCTTAATTCCCTCCCCCCACTCCATTTTTCTAAGAACTATATAACCAGAACAGCTCCACCCACCTACAAACCATTAGAACTTTAATCCTATTTCAAAAATAAGACAATCATTCAGCCTATAAAAATAGAATTTATTAATTTTTTTCCACATTTTATAAATTCTTAATAAATTATTTTCTGATTATTTTCACATATATTTGCAACATTTTTTTTTTTTGTTCATCTATTACATTAATTACGTTTGTTCGTAAACTTTTCATTTGCTAAAAATAATTTATTTACAATACCTCAGATGTATACAAAGTTAAAAAGTTTTTAAATTAAAATACATTTAAGTTATTTGGGGGTTTTTTTTAAACAACAAAACATTTTTCCACCTGCATTTATAACAACATTCTACACTTACACATACACTGAATTGAATAAATAAAAACAATCTGTTGTATCCCACTCTAAGTATTATTATAATTACAGAAAGAAGCTACATGAAAATGAATGTCAGATATGTTTCAGATCCACTCAAACACCTAGTAAATGACATATTCTAATGAGATGACTTTGTTCTTTGTTGGTGTAGATAGATAATGTATTATGAGGACGAAATAATTTAAATTTTACTCTTTTGATCTAAGATTCACTTTCTGAAATATGTTTAAAATATTAAAGGGAGAGACTTAATTTAAATAATGATTTTTTAACGAGAAATTATCTATTTATTAAGACTTGGGCAGAAACCTCAAGAGAGGAATGTTTACGTATTTAAAGGATGTAAGGGATAGTTGGCAGCAATACTACTAAGTAATAAAAAGTCTTATCCAGTTGGTCCTGAGTATCAATTAGGGTTTCTACATTCACAGTGAAAACAAAAATTAAGGAAATCAAGCATTCTTACTAAGTGATATTTCAATTGGACTTAGGAATGGCAAAACTTTTATCAGTTCTTGAATGCCAACCTGCATTGAAACGGTGCTCGAATAACCGAGTTTTCGAATTTTAGCGTACGACACAGAGTAATCTCGTTTATCTTTGTCTTCTCCTTCCGAAGATTCTCTGATGATGCATCCTGGAATCAGTGACTGGATCATTCGTGCTGCTTCTGCTTTTGTGAGATTCATGGCTTCATCACCTATGTTAAATGCCTGGCCGGCCATCTCACGGTAATGGTGGAGTGCAAATACAAAAGCCAAAGCAGCGTCCTTAACGTGCAAAAAGGTTCTCCTAAAGTTCCCTTCGTACAAATCAAAGCGCTTCTGCACCAGAGCTTTCATGGTCAAATCATTGATGAGCAAGTCCAATCTTATTCGGGGAGACACTCCAAAGACTGTAGCCAAACGTAGAGCGACACCACCTTGAGCAAGCACCATTTTTTCAGCATTGGCTTTTGTTCTCCCATATAGCGTAAGGGGGCTGATGACAGTCTCTTCAGTACAAATGCCATCGACTGCACCATAACACGAACCTGTGGATGCATAAATCAGCTTTTGATGTGGTTTAATGCATTCGATGATGTTCTTTGTACCACCTTCATTTATTGCCACAGCCAATTCTGGATCTTTATCACATGCTGGGTAACCCACGATAGCAGCCAAATGAATTATCGCATCTACCTCTTGCATGGCCAAAGCCAATGCACATTTGTCCCTGACATCTCCCTGTATAAGGTGGAGATAAGGGTTATTGGAATGAGGAAGCAAAGGGGTAAGACCAAAGTTGAACAAGTCATAGACTGTAACTTCATAGCTTTCCTGTAAAAGGAGGGGAACGAGTGTTGAGCCTAAGTAGCCAGCCCCTCCAGTTATTAGCACATGATGAACGTCGCTACCAAGATTGCCATTGCCAAGGAAACCATTCATGCCATTTGACATTCTTTGGATGTCATGGCTATGTTGTGACATGATGAAGGTGAGGCAATTTACCTGTATATTAAAAGAGTATGAAAAAACTTTATTAACTGAAAGCCCATAAAGAAAACAAATTTACAAGCAAGTTTTAATGCTAATCAATCATTTATGAATTACAGTTTGGCATTTTGAAAGCTCTCAATTTTATCAATCCTACTTTAAAAAATGAAAAGCTATATGCAGAAAAACAAAAAATTACATATTACTAGGTTCTCCAATTTTTTTTTAATTGTTTATTCAATACTTATTCCTCAGTATGTTATTATTTGACGTAGTCACAGAATTTAACAAAAATTGTTAATTAAATAATTTGAGAAAAATATTTAAGTGGAAATTAAATTTTCCCTTTACGATTTCTTTTTGAAACAGGATTATCCTGGCACACATTCAGCTTATAATTATAAAGGAAACGCATGAACACCTAAAACAGCAGAGAACTCTTGGTACTTAAAGGTAAAGACATGAGCATGCGAGTCTCTAAAGTAAATTAGTCTTTTTCACTATTTATTCTCTAAAGTATATTAGTCTATGCGCCAATATCACAAAGCCCCCCCCCCCCCCAGGGGGGGGCCAAGAGAAGAAACAACTGTACCTGAACTTAAAACTATTTGTACTTAGGACAAATGGCCAATAGAGCCTTGTATCCAGTCAGAACATAATCCTGTCATAAATCAAAAGTCATTTCATAGCAGTGCTTTGCAGGGAAAACTGATATTAAATGCACAATCAAAACTTGGCAGAGCTGTTCATGACTGAGCAAACTTTTTCCACACTGTCAGCACCTAGAATCAGCCAAGATCAAGAGGTATTTATGGATTAGAAGAATGCCATCCCCAAAGAACAATGCGAGTGGAATGGTTTACATCTGCATTTGGACAGTCTAACCAATTCCTTTTCATACATCAATCTTGCATCTAAAGATCAATACTTCCTCGTCAAATATCAGACATCAAGTTGTCCTTGAAGGCAGACAGTTTTCGGTAATTCCATATCTTCATTTTCTCTAACCAAACAGAACAGGTCATGATTCTCTCTAAAGCAGTGAACAAGGCATTCTCATTACAGCTCAGAAATGAAATGGATAACCTCAAATCCACAAGAAAGATAAAGTTATAAAATACCAAATCTACAATTCAAAGTTTGTGCTTTGTTTAAAATAAGATTAAACCTGAATCTCGAGAATATAAAGCTTAAGAGTGAAAAAGACACGGATCCAATCACTCAATCATTGAAAGTTTAAGGGGAAAGCCAGGGTGCAAAAACTGGGGACACAAGGATCCAATAAGGAAAAGGAAAGGGGAAAAAAAATAAACCCAAAGGAAATCATTTGACCAATAGGGACAGGGAAGCCTAGTAAACACTTGTTGCATTTTTGCCTTGTATCATCAGATGGAAGCAAGTGCGGAGGAATCCCTCAGATCTAAATTTGCCTCAGGACTAGCAAAGGGCAAGATTGCTTGGAAGGAGTTTTTTTCCTTCACATCAAAGGAATGAAGCAGCCTCACCTGATCTTCTGTGGACAGGGAGCGATTTTTTTTCACCCTTTTTTATAGCCCTCTCTATCCCCTCCCTTTTACCCTAAATCTTTTACAATAAAATCAGTGGGATTTTTTTTCCTTTCATTTCTTTCTCAAATTTTTAAATAATTATGTATGTTATTTATTTATTTACTAAAATAGATCTTAGAAAGATCCTATATTCAGTACTTTACTCTCAGCAAATCTTGTTTTCTAAAAAGTAAAATATATTTCCAACAATTTTTACATATATATAATTTTTTTTTAATATTTCCCCAATGAATGTAAGCAAACATTAAGAGGAGAAATTTGTATAGTCTTAAGAATATTGTAATTGTAAATAAACATAGGTAATAAAGTAAGGAGTCAAGATTATACAACAGAGTGCCTGCATGCTTCTACTCCTGGAGGGGTTGCTTCCTGATCATTGTTTCCTCAAGTTTCCTGATACAATTCCATGATACAAGCAGAGTACAAAAACATGCATTTACAACATTTCATTTCAGGAAACCTAAATTACAGATAACTGAAACAAGTATGCACGATGCTGAAAAACTAAATATGGGATTGGCTGTTTTTCAACATCTAACAACCTATTAGGATCCCTTTTACTGATTTTAAGTCTCTTAAAGCTGGCAATGAACAAATGTTCATCTATGGACATCTATTTTCCACCATTACATATTGTATTGTCTCTTGACATATAGACAAGGAGACAAAACTGTATAGGATCCTTTATCCAGAATGCTCAGGACTTGGGATATTCTGGAAAAGCTTTTTTTTCTATAATTTGGAGTACTAAATCTTATAATCAGTTGAATCATATTTGCGCTGATTCTAAGACTTAATACTGCAAATTACAGAAGGAAAAACGTCCCTTATCCAGAATATCTCAAATCCTGAGCATTCCAGATAAAAGGTCCTATACTATATATCCATTTTTAAAGGCCTTTCAATAGCTAAGCAATCTTCATCACAATATGTGAAATCCCATATTTTCTGTCAATTGTTCAAGAGTAGTATCCACAATAATCAGGATCTTTGATTTCTACTTCTCTCATAGCTATTTAACTAGTTTCCTATAATGGCTGACTAAAGTAATTTAATGTCTCTAAACTAATAACATAGCCCATTTCCAAAATATTTGGCAACACTCGATCTCTTTATTGTATTTTATATTCTTTCCACTTTTAATAATTTTTCCAAGGATTTTGTCGAGAATTTAGATTTTCTCACAAGAAAAGGATGACGTAAGGTAGATTTCCAATTTATGCACAGGTAGGATGGCTTTTTGAAGATTTCCTAAAAGTGCTTTTAAGTTGTCCTGGTTTTGAATGCAATCCTGTATTTGTAAGGCATAAAAATCCTTTCTAGTTGACTCGGTGGCCGAGAGTGGTAAGGCATACATTTTGTAGCTCTTGATACCAGCAAGTCGCAGATTAAAATCCTACTGAGGGAATAGATGTTTGTGTTTGTCCTTTACTAACAGGCTTGGAAGAGCAAGCAAAGCATCTTGGTGATCCCACCTGTTAGGTTAATTTCAAATAGATCCAATGGTTATTTAGCAAACGGAAGGTAAAAGCGGTATAGAAATGAAAAAAATTCTTTACCAAGTTTATGTCACAAACTAGGTTTTCGATAAAAATATCTGAAAAGTTACTCTAGACTCTTCATTACAGTCCAACTTAATTTACTTCTTAATAACTGTAATTTCAGAAAGATTACATCATTTAGGTGACTGTCCAGCTTATCTCGTCGGCCTTGGAACATCCAAATTCGAGGAAATCACCAATTCACTTCTTGTGACTGTCTGTAATGCCAACAGATATACTTACTTTATGAAGGTCACTGAATTCTTTGAATTCTTTCATGTCATAGAGTAGTCTAGACGTTATAAAAAGTGTAGGTTTGTTTTTCCTGCTTAATGGAAAAATCATCTTATCAAGAACAAAATATGATGAAATGTTAAATTCTGAATTTTTATATTAATTCCAATTACGCGTCTTTATGATGGCATTTTTATCAATCGTGTATGCTTGGAAATATAGAGGGGCCTTTATATTTTATTATCTCGAATACAGGAATATGGATCTAAATGAGATTATTTTCTATATTAAAATTGTTGAAAGCTGGTAGAAATGGCTATTACCCACGTGGTGAGAAAACACCGATGACTAATGCAGACAAGTCGGAAAGAAAGATCGAGAGACACCGAGAAAGAATGATAAAATTTATTTTTTAAACATATTTTAACAAACAATATTTATATTCAATGGCTTGAAAGAAGAACTTGAGTACTAGCATAAAAATAAAATTTCTCTGTTAACGCCGGTTGAGGTTGCAACAAAAGCAAAGCAAACCCTTCGGGGGAAGGCTCCTCGACTCTCACTACTCATGACATGCTCAGAAAATAAAATAAATTAAAGGCGATCTGTCGCGTTTAAATGAATAAAACCCTCTTTCCCATCTCCAGAAAAATCTATCGATAGTAAACAGATAATAAAAGAGACAAACACATCGTAAAAATTTGTGTCTCCCCGCGAAAAGGAGAACCGGCTGTCAAGAAACCGTTCGCCGACATGGAGAGCTAATTGAAACGCGAGTGCAATTCAAGGCTGCGGCGGGAGAAGGGACAAACGGAAGGGACTTACCTGTAACGGCGGAAAATGGAGTCAGTGCTCGGCTCCAAGCTTTCTCGACCGTTTTCTACCGGCAATTTTGCTATATACGTCTCACATTGATTTGCCTGCATCTTTAATAAGCAGAGCAGTTGGGGGGGAAGAGCCGTGACGTCAGACGCAAGTGGTCCACGGTATGGATGATGTCACAAGCACGTGACATAAATGAAGTGACGTCTACGAAAGAGAATTGAAAAACGATTTCTTTGAAACTTTTACCTCATCCGTGCTTTAAGCAAATGGCGAGATTTCGTCGCTTGAATCATGTAATTCCCGCGAAGTCTTCCGTTGGTTTTCCCTGAGATATAATATGTATTTATAATGTATAATAATATACGTAAGTTCAATGACTCTTTTTTTCTGCTTCCGTAACCATGGCAACCGTTGTCCTAATGGAGCGCCTGGGCAGCTCCTTTCATCCAATTTCATCATTTTAATCCATACACGAGATAATATTGTAACAATGAATTTTTAAAATAAAATATTAAATATATTTTAATATCGAATTATTTAAATAATCTTCGCGTGATAAAAAAAAAGCAAAGGCGGAAACGGAAATATAAATCCAGACGTAATTTCGTCTGCTACGAAATATTTAATCAGTTCCATTCATTTTATCATTTCACCCAAATAATAAGCAATTCTCTCATTCAATCCTTATCAATGCGTTCTCTGAAAGGAGAATTTGTGATAAGATATATTTTCAGTTTTAGACAACCCTATCTAGGAATCGATCTTTCAGGTCTTGTCCAAGTCCACTGACAAACATTTCAAAACTGTAATGGCATAACCCCTCTTGCATGAGATAATGAGAGGAGAAAGAAATGGACGGTTCACATCTCCGTAATATACATGAGATGGCTAATAAAAGAGTTCGCTGTTACATCCATAAAATTTCATAATTATCATATTCTTTATCTGATTATAATATTTTAAACTATTACCCTATAAATAGAAGCGGACATGTATTTTACAAAAATTATAGCCACATGTTCCACCTTTCTCCCATTAGATGGCCCCCAGTTCACTATATTGATTTTCTTAGCCATTGAAAAGAGTACATACTGGGGAGCTCTTTTGTTACAAGAGACAGGACTCGTAGGATTTTTTTTTTTTAAGTAAGCAAGTTCTTATTAGAATTTCTTATTTGAGACACCAGCTGAAATTAATTTTTCAGGAAAATAACTTTTTCCGCGGTAGCTAACAAGAATGCTTTTAAATGCATTCCATTCTCTTCCAGTCCATGCTGGACACATAATACAGGGTGATTCATAAGTCCCTCCAGGGTTTTGGAAGTCATTAGAACAGTAACCATGATAGACATAACAGAAATGCTCATATTAATGGATACAGAATCCAAATTTTGTCATACATTACAGATGTTCCTAAGTCCACCCTTAGTTATGTACCAGTAGACATCAATCCTATATTCAAGTGCCTGCTAACATCTGATAGTCGATACCAGCAGGACTAACATGTAGCAAAGGGGTTACAAACACATGATTTTTGGCATAACTTCATAAGAAAAAAAATCGCAAAGGGTTAGGTCAGATAATCGTAAAGGCTATGAAAGAAGAAAAATTTTGTATTTACCCATGAGCACCATATTTTTTGTTATGCTGCTCTCCAAGGGCTAAATCTACAAGTACACCACAGTGCCTATTACAAATGCAAACTTTGAGATGTTCTCTATCCAATGAAATGAATGTCTCCACTGTGTCTTTCATGGTTACTATTCTATCCATTTCCTAAAACTCCAGAGTGACTTATATGAGAAGAAATTGTAGAATGTAAAACCTGTACAGAAAGGAAAACCCTCAAACCACAAAGACAAGCAAGCTAAAAAAAATACTGGATATATGGTTTTCATATCATTTCCTTCCTTTATGTTTGCTGCATACACTTTAAATATTATATTTTAAAATCTCTTCATTTAGATGTACTGCATGAGTTTCTGAAATATGGGGTTGTTTGATCCTAATTACAATAGAATCCTGATTACCTGGCTATTTGTTTCCTATCTCAAAATACTTAAGTTTACATGTCCTCTGGCATTTTGATCCTAAAGGTTTAGATACCCTTATACATATTTTAGAAATACCTAATTTAAGCAAAGGATATCGGTGTTAATGTAAATATTTGCCTTCCTCCTACAGCACTTGCCGTAAACGCAGGGATATTATCTAAAGGCTTAATAAAACCTCAGAAGACTCGCTTTAATATTACTATCTCATGATGACCTGATGCATCAAATCCTATAACAGACAATGAATTTTAGTGGTAATGTCCAAATGATTAAATTCAATTGCTGACTAATTGATGGATTGAATACGCTGTTTATAAAGAGACTAATACACTTGTTTTAAATTTTACCTCTCATATTTCTGTAACCAGAATGTTTAATTACCCACAAATAGGCATACACTCGAGCTTATGCAGACTCCAGTTCATCTACAACCAGTGGTGTGCTGGGAGCCGGCTCGCACTGGCTCGCGCGAGATTTTTCGTGCCGCTTATTTAATTTCGTAATATTATGAGAGCCGTTTGTTGAATTCCAAAGACATGAAAAATTGGAAATAATTTTATTTTTTATACATTAATTCATGTGTTAGGTTCAACTGAATAGTTGTGTAGCCGATTAAAAATTTACCAGCACACCACTGTCTACAACCCAGATAATCAGGAGTCTATTGTATAAAACATTAAAAAAAATCAAAAAAAAAATCACCATTTGCATATTATTTCATTTTAGGAAGTTACAATATGCTCTGCTTCAGGAGATATAATGTTTCTTTATTATTTTTTTTTTATTACATATAGGATTTTCACTCATTTGGAAAAGTTAATGCTGCTTTAGGAAGAGAAATTGTTATTCAATCAACAGTGAGGTAGCAAACTTAGGGTGCCAACTTAAAAAGGCAAAAAAATAAAAAAATAAAATACTCCCCTAAATTCTCCACTTTTAATACCATAAATATAGTCAGCCTTAGATCATAAATTTATTCCATAGGGCCCTGCAGTAAAATCCTCACAAGTATTTATCAGTTGCATCTGTTAATGGTTATAGTTGTAATTTCAAATTACTCTGAACTCGACATTTTTTTCTTTTACAATAATAATTATCAGACGATTCATTAATCGTTGATGTCTGCTTCTGTCCGTCCTCAAAACTCGTGATTGGTGGATTAACAATGGAGGTTTCGGACCATTGTATTCTAAACCGTGCTTGAAATTAAAACATAATAATGTTATATAAACAATTGTCAACTGAACAATTGTAAAACAGTCCTTGTAAAAGCAATCTAAAGCCATTCATTTTGGTTGTTCATCCAATGTTGTAAATAACAATCGGGGACTAACTTCCAGCCTGGGCCCACTTGGGGCATGTGGCAGGGCCTGAAGGGGCAGTTTTCCAGTGCACTCAAGCAGGAATAACATTGTCTTTTCCTGTTACCTATTCTTCTGCCCATCCGCTTATATTTCTGCTGTTGTTTTATTACTTGGAAATGTGTATTCATTAAATTATTTTCTGATTTTAGTTGGCTTGCTAGTTTACATGAATAAGATTTAATAAAGAACATATTGAACTTATGGTCAATCCATTGGAACTGAGCTTAATCCTAAGTTGACTGTAATTAAGAACATATCTATAATAAAATTTGAGCTATCAGAAGCTAAATTTTCAAGACAACAATTTTCTTCCTTGGGATGATACTTTATGTCCACACTAATAAGTCTACCTGTATATGAGCTCCATAAAATAACAAGGTGGTACTCGATCTTTGTCCAAGTGTTATTGAGCATCTCTTGGGTGGTGGATGATAAGCTTTGGACGATTCGCCAGCGCAATTGAGCAAATTATTTACTTTCTCACCATACACCTTATCGTTAACATATTCCACAAGAAAAATTCGAGGGGGGGGGGGGTTAAGAGATCAGGCCATAAGTGTCCTATGCATCTGTCTGGGAAATGGTGATCGAGAGTCTCCTGGGAAGGAAAAAAAAAAAAAAAAAGTCTCCAATAGGGTGGTGCGCAGTCCTGTTGGAAAAACTTGCTTGACTGATAGTGCGCAATTTTCCTGCATGTCCAGGAATTTCTGCTATTCACTGCTTTGTCAGTGAAGAAAAACTGTCCTATCGCTTCCATTTGCGATAAAATGCACCACACGTTCACTTTTCGCCATCCCGCTTATGTTAGCATGTATTTCATGAATTTTCCGATCACCATATACAGTGAACTCAGTTAACCGAACCCCAGTTATCTGAGCCGATGTGCATCATCAATCTAAAAAAATGATAAAAGACCGTTGTAGCAAAAAATTAATTTAAAAGCTACATTTTATCTTGTATAATTACATATGTTGTGTTTGTTTTGTAATGTACACATTAAATGAATGTATGCAGCTATTATTGTCAAGTTTTATAACCCATTGATACCAGCTCTCCATATTATCTGAGTTTTTCCGTATCCAAGGTAGCCTCAGTCCCAATTAAATCGAATAATTGCAAGGCTACTGCACTGCAATTTTGCTTATTAGTTTTCCAATTTTCCTAGAAAAAATGGCAGAGAATTTCAATGAAATGCATGCTCTCCAACTCTTTTTCAGACTTCATACTTCTGAACTGAGATAGCAGGTCGCTTGTAAAATATGTCCAAGATATCAAGTTCTTGATACACATCACCTACGTAAGTCGAATAATGCTGTAAAAGTTTTTAGCAAGTTTTAGCTTAGATGGATAATCCAAATTTTCATTAATCCAAACAGGCCTCTGTTCCAGTCAGTTCGGATCAACGAGTTACATCTCATTTCTTTGAAATATCTTTGAAAAAGTTACTTTATTATCATTGAGATAATAAGATCAAAGGTATTTAAAAAAATAATTTATTTAATAAGAAAGTGATGACCATTTTGGTAATTTGCCATTTTCAATCTACCAGATATTTCCAAAGAAAGTCCCCACTCATAAAAGTCTCCAGAGTGACTGGAATTGGTCAATGATATTGCACTAAATGTACACTGCCTTTTTAAATACATGAAATTAAATATCTAATTCAAATGATTTTATGTACCAGAAGCAGTCATAAAGTCATTACAATCAACATGATAAGGTTCCTGCATTTGAAGGAGAACAACGCATTCGTCCATAGTGACCAGCCTCTTGAAAAAATCGTCTGGGTCAGCCTGACACAGGTTCAAAAGCTCAGAAACTGCAGGAACTTTATCATGGTTCGCACCTCCAATTTTCCGACAGGCTGCGCAATGTAAAGCTCTATATATATATACAAGTATGGACAACTGAAGCCATTTTTGGTCTTTTCGTAGGCTCAACTGCTTATTAAAATTCTCGAAAATCACTCGTTTTTTTATGCAATTTAACACTCATCGTACGTATACATAAATTACATAAAAAAAGTGATTTTCGAATTTTAATAAGCAGTCTATAGTGAGTGAACCTATGAAAAAGGACAAAAATGGCATCAGTTGTCCATACTTGCATATATATAGAGCCTTAGCGCAATGATGCTTTCGATGCTTTGATGGCATTTAGCGATACTGCACCAAACACTGCTTTATATCTTCCAGCACTCTAGGGATGTTGCTTCCCAGTGGCACCACATATTTTCAAAAGCGATCGTTCTTTCATGTCAATTGTAATGACTTCATACCACCCCTCATATTCAATATTCTTCCAAAGATAGTATATAGGGTATCCCAAAAGCTGTTCTTGTAGGAAATATTGAAATGTTGCAGATTGAGAATACACAAAGATGAATAAGAATAATATAGCAATATTTAGCCTTTATTTTAGGTAGGAAAAGCATCACTGCAACAAATGTTCAAATTGATGCCCCTCTTGAGCTTTGCACGAATTGATACGGCCGTGGAAAGCTCATTGTACATAATATTGTTGATTAGATAGTGTAGTATGCAGCATGAATGTTGTCTTGGAGATCTGCAAGGGAATCCCACATAGCCTACCACTTTAACAATGGAGTCTTTGTATGTTTATGTAAGCTCAAATTTTTTCGTTTTCGCAGTTTATTTTGAAAGAAACAAAATGTTGCACTCTCTTATTTTGCAAGCATCTATACTAGCTTCAGATGAGTAACATATTTCAATATTGTGAAAATCTCCGATATACATGTTCGAGGGATTCCCTTGTAAGTGTATTCTACATCTGCAACATTTAATATTCCCTATGAGACCAGCTTTTGGAACACTAAATGCATACGGTAATCCACAGTTATAACAAAAATATTGTTACCACCTTCTATGTTGATGTTGTATGCTACCACATACCAAAATATGTGCCTGTGATTTTGTGCTATAATATCTAAATTAATAATTACGGAGTATTTCAGATTCTTAAATTGGTAACAAAGAAACAGATAATGTAATAATTTTTTTTTTTCTACCCTGGATAAATCAAAACTTAACCTCTCTCTTTGTTAAGCAGTTTTATAATTTAATAGTCAGTGTAGGAACTTACCTTTTAGAGTCCAGCCTTGAATCCCTGAAAGTTGTGGATGTTTATGTCTATGTCAATAAATTAATGCATATTATTGAATAAATTACATTAAAATAAAAAAAAATTTAAGGAATAATGCAATGCCCAAAAATTTTAACTGGTAATTCACAGAAGTTCCTTAACATATTGCATAAAAATATTCAATCTTTTTCTCCAAATAATGGGGTTTAAATAGAAATTTTTCTGGTGTAAAATTCAAGATAAATGAGTTTCAACAAATATATAGGTTGTCCATAAATGATTACAATCTTATATACAGTATAAAACTCAAATTCAGTTTGTTGTTCATTTGATGATGCTTTTTGGTCCGTTACCAACAATATGCCAACAGATAAACAAAGTGATAAATAAAAGAGACTTTGGTCTGTGTAAATAAATTTGTTTGTTTGTTATTATTACTTCAAGTCCCCAAGCTTAGGAATATGTAATTGGTTCCTAGAAAGTGTCATAAGTCGAATCATCATTTCTTAGAATGAAACATGCATTTAATAATACAAAATGAAGCTCAAGTATAGTAATCTAAAGAAATTTTGTATGTACGTGCATGTTTATGTCTGTATAAAGAAAAAAATATATCCAAGAAGTTTATTTTGCATTTTTATAACTGTTTTTGACATAAATGCGAAACAAACGTTGTAACCTCGAAGCAGTGGTGACATTATGTCCCTCTAAATTATGTCCTCGGCCAATCTTGATTTGTTATCAGTTTTATTTTGCTTTTGATTTTCTATTGTTTTATTTATTGTTACCATTGATAGTTTTTTACTAACATTTATTATTTTTTCCCTTGTTAATTTTTTTTGCCCCCTGCGCCTCACTTGTCGGTCTTTGACCATTCTGGCTCTGGTGGGCGTTGTTGTATTTTTTATCTTATTTAAATAAATAAATAAATATTTTATAAATGTCGTAAGTGCAGGGATTTGTGTATGTGTTCGTGCCAGCAGTCAACCGGTCATGTTTGAATGTTGCTTCAACAATGCCTGATAAAAATATGGCTTCAAGTTTTAAGGGCAAAAAAATGATAAAAATAATGATAAAGATAAAAAAAAATTAATTAATTTGAAAGAATAATATTTTCCACACAATACTTGAAATAAGTTAAAATAAAAGTTCAAAATAAAGTCCCAGCTGACAGTCGACAAACATGGTAAAACATTCCGGAACCTAACTTTTCTCTGAAATCCATATAATTGTTTACAAAGGGGGGGAAATGCAACATTCCTGTGTAAATAAAAGTAATTAAAGAATAATAAAAATCCAAATGAAATGAGTAAAAATTATTATTATTATTTCTTCTGGTCTTTATAATTATCTTGCTACTTATGACTGGGATGAGTTTTACTCCTTAGATGGGGTGGATGACAAATGGAATTTTCTTATTCATACCATTTTGGTTGCTATTAACATTTTTGTCCCAAAGTCGAACAAAACTGGCATAAATGATAAATTACACAGATTCCCAATCTGGATTCGCCAGGATACTATCAAATTATGGCACTTGAAGATTGCGAAGCATAGGCTTTGGAAAAAGACTGAAGATCCCCATTATTATAATGAATTTAAAACACTCAGAAAAAATTATATACATGCTTGTAAAGTTGATTATGACCTTTACTATAGAAGTGTCGAGAATTCTTTGAACTCTTCTCCGGCCTCATTCTGGAGCGTGACCAAGAAGCTTTTGGGTAACGGCCTCCGTCAAGGTTACAGTGGTGAATTAGTATCGAAAACAGATATTTTGGACTATTTTCAGTCGAATTTTGCAGGTAATGAGATAACTGAGGTTAACATTCAGAATCTTCCGAAATACTGGGATAGAGTGGAGGTGAAATTTAATGCACCCGCTTTGACAACTTCTGAATTACTCTCTATTGGGAACTCCCTGTCTGCCTCCAAATGTTATAATTATTACGGCTTTCCTGACTATATTTTCAAGGGCTGTCTTCACGCGATTTGCAACCCTTTATGTGACCTTTTAAACCTCTCTCTGTCGCAAGGTACTTATCCTACCGATTGGAAGACTATTTTTATTCTTCCTATCCCTAAAATTGTGAAACCGACCACACCGAAAGATTATAGACCTATTGCACTTATCTCTTTTCCTGCAAAGATTCTCGAAACCTTCGTTGCTACTCATCTTTCAAAATTTGTTGATCCTTATCTTCCTGATATTCAGCACGGCTTCCGCAAGGCCAGATCGACCGAAACTAATCTTGCTGTGTTAACTTCTTACCTCTCGAAAGCTATTGATACTAGTCATCAAGTGGATGTAATTTACTTGGATTATTCTAAAGCCTTCGATAAGGTTCATATTGACCTTCTTCTCCAGAACTAGAGATTATGGGATTCCAATTAAATATGCTATCCTGGATGCGCTCCTTTTTAACTGATAGATATTTTATGCTTTATCCTGTAAATAATTTCTGGAAATTTGGTAAAATCAATAGTGGCGTTCCTCAGGGTTCTCCCCTGGGACCGCTGCTATTCAATATCTACTCTGCAGACCTAATAGCTTCTTTACCAACTAATGATGTTCAAATTCTAATGTATGTGGACGATCTTAAAATTTTTTTCCTGCATTGACAGTTGGCAAAACTGTATTAAAATGCAAGAAACGTTGGACTCCATTATCTCCTGGTCTAAATCGAACGATTAAGTCTTAACTCGAGCAAATCACACGTAGTTTCTTTCTCCAGGAAAGTAACAAATTTTATTTTTGATTACAAGATTGGTCATGATATCATTGGGAAAAAAGATGAAGTTAAAGATTTAGGCATTTTATTTAATTCTAACTTATCTTTTACCCCGCATATTGATAACATCATAAGAGATGTCTCCCGTAGAATTGGCCTCTTGAAAAGGCTTACCGCATTTTTCAAAAATCCATTAACTATCGTAAAGTTATTTATTTCTATTGTAGTTCCTAAAGTTACATGTGTGTTAATTTGGTTTACTCGTCACACTCAAAACTTTTTACTCCTACAAAAGAAATTTCTTGCATTTTTAAATTTTCTCTCAAAAAAATATAACAAGCATGATCTCAATATGGAATTTATAAATGTGTTTACTCTTTCCAATATCATTGGTAATATTTTTCTTAATGTCCTTAAGAGGATTGTTTCTGGGGCTGTTTGGATGCCCGAGGTTCTGTCATCTATCAGGCTGTCAGTTCCTAGAAAAAGTCGTCATAAGTGTCTTACTTTAATAACTCCTAGTACAAGGACAAATATTGGTGAGATTACTCCTTCGTATAAACTTGTTACTATGTATAATAAAAACCTTTCTCATAAAGATGTAGACATTTTTAATGATCCAACCAATTCTATTTTTAAGATTTTAAATATCTGATTTTTGATTTATTTGTTCCGAAATGTAATCTTTTTCTTTTGATTCCTTCCCCCGCTTGGGTTTTACCACCTGTAGGGGCAGTTTGTATTTGCTTGTACATTCGGATCGGATTAAATTAAATTAAATTTATTAAAATCTTTGTAGACATGTTAAAAAATAAATATCTAAGGGTTGCAAGTGCTCAAGCTTTTGCTTAAAATTTCTTCAGATTGTGAAGGTGCTTTGCCGACTAAGCCAACAATTATTTTTCCACATACCGTAGTTTTTGTAATATAGCGTTTCTGTTTGAGAACTTATCCAACTTAGAGAATTATAAAGATCACAAGTGATCGTGTGAGAGGGCCATCCTTTCTGCTAAAAACGATACTGTTGATATTAATAATTTTACAATTTATATTACATTAATAATAAAAAAAAGACTAAGAATTCAATATTCATAGCTTATCTTAGATATTCTAAAATGTTAAAGATACAATGGCAAACCTGCCTGGGTAACCTAATACAGGCACTAAATTCCATTGCGAGCCTTTAAAAATTCTTTTTTGTTTTTCAATAAGAATTTTTATTGTATTATTTCTAAGCTTGATTCCATTGGATTATTTCTAAGCCTTTTTCACATGTTCATTCACATTCACAGATTGCAAAATTTCATCACACAAAGAGCCCAAGCAATGCCAGGCATATCAGCTATTTTGAAATAAAAATCTTTTTCCGATCATATGATATTTCGTTTATTCATTCTTGTGATCCTGTGAAGCACTCTGTAAATAAAGGTCCAAAGATAAGTTTCTAGTGCCCTTTGTAACAATAGGCACTATTTTTTTTTTTTTTTTTTTTAGTAAATCAACGATCCTAAATGTAAAGTTGGAATCAAACAATACTAATTGTGGCAAAATAGTATAAAACTTCCCTGAGATGTCCGATAGAATAATTTTAAATAAATTAATGCCAAGTTTGCATAAAAATTGTTGATAATGATAATTTTGCCTTTTAATACATGATAAAGGCCTAAGTAAATAATATAAATTGCTTTTTATTTTTGCATATCAATGTGTATTACATAATGAAACCAAGTGAAAAACGATTTAAAATATTAATTCAAAAATATGGGTAGTGCATTAAACATGTGCAATAGGAATGTTCGATATTAAAAATGTTCATCCATTAATATCTGTAATGGTCAGGCTTATAAGGTCCAGTCGATGAGATACCGAGATAAGCTGCCTGTTCTGCGGAGAGCTTTGTTAATTTCACTCCCAGATGGTCCAAATGCAATGCTGCAACTTCTTCATCCAACTGAAAAAAAATATTATCTAATGTAAGCATTAGAAATTCGTAAATTTTGCAAAAATAACCCTGAAAATGTTCTAAATAATCAAATTAATGTAGGAAAGTACAATAGGCATTAAGAAACCTGGCAGGGGCACTGCAGTCTCATTACATTTTGCGCCATCTAGTGTGTAAAATTTGTACTTTTATATTGTAAATAAAGATTTTCATTTGCTTGATTGGAGATATTTTTAGATTGGTGGAATAAAGATGGCATGTAATCAGCACTATTTGGATGGTTTATTGGATGGCCACAGTAAAAATATTTTCCACATATCTTGCTGCATTTACTTGGATTCCATATTTTATCCTTACTATTGAAAATGTAAATATGTGTAAAACCATTAATGCATTTGTATAAGTATTAAAAAGAGTTTATACTTTATCTGCCTAATTATTTTAATCCATTTATTTCGCCATTCAGAATTCTTGTTTTACTTGGCAAATTAAAGATGTATATCTTTGGTATCGAATAACTATTCGAATTACATCCTAGGATGCAGCAATAGATGCTGCCACACGTCCTTTTTAGTGACTGTTTTACAGCATTTTCTATTGAGGAATCTGCCATTTTACAATATAATAATTTTAAATGTCAATACTAGGTGGCGCTAAAATCATAATAATTACAGTGTCAAGTTTCCTATTCTTGGCATAATTAATGAAATAACCGATAGCCCTAAAAAATGAATCATCTTCCTAACTTTGATGTTGAAATGGTTCATGTTGCATGATTTACATGATAATAGACAGAAATTCATTTTCATGTGAATAAAAAAAATGTTGTTGCAAACTCCTATTGATCAGGCACAACACCATGCATATTAATACAAAAGCAGTTTCATTGCCTAGCGACATGTAAACAAATGATGAAGCATGAACCAAAACTATTCCAGTTCGG
>JAHWFO010012653.1:31986-42106 GCA_023313115.1 Rhysida immarginata
ATTCATATCATTTATAAATAATTATTAAGAAAACATTAAATCTGTTCAAAATACACTTTTTCCAAAACTTAAGTCAGAAACCATTGATATTCCAAAACTTTCCAGGCCTGGACATTTTTTTTTTGATTTTCCAGGACTTTCCATGACCCGTACGAATCCTGGTATAACTCAGTAATGAATCACTTTAGGAGATATCTTTATATAAACGTTTTCCCTTCATAAACCGATTATGAATATATAGCAATCCGTCATATATTTTTTTATCTTAGAATAATAATATTATTAAGCAATAGAATTAGAGTAGAAATCTTCTGTAGCAGGATTTACTTCACTAACATTGCTTATTAAAGAGAAATTCAATGTTATAAATTTCTGTTTAACAACATTACAACAGAAATGTCCTGCCTTTATGGACCGCTCAATCAGATATTCCAATTAAATTCCTTTCTTCTTTTAGAGTTGCTTCAGCTACGTCCTTCAGCATTCCGGCATCACTACTAGTCATCGAAGTGTCTTTGCTTAGTCATCGGAGGCGACAGAGCCTTTCATTTCACCTTTCTGATGGAGCTGTAACGTCTTGCCGACTGCAAATGAGCATAATGGGCATAAATATAAGTTTGTTTTCGTTGAATATGTTGGAAAAGAGATAAGGAAATAGCTAAATTTATGCAAATACGAGACCTGTGATTGCTATCTCTCAATAGGTATGGTCCTGCAGAAATTTTCCATGTAATTACTACTTACACTATTCATATATAGCCGAACCTCAATATCCAGAAAAATTTTTATTTCCCTGCATTTTCACTATTAATTAAATGTAATTTTCCTTCATTATCTCAAAACATTTCTCGTTAACAACAGAAACAACAGTCGTTAAGAGTTGTTCGATATATTACATGCCACATGTTAGCATTGAAAGTTCCCAATGGTACAAATATGATACCATTAGAACACGTAATACTAACACTATTTCGACTTCTATTTATTGCTCGTTATATATATTCATGTCTCGCCAGGTCAAATTCTGACTTTGTGTGCCAGCAAACTGCAAATCATTTAAATACATTAGAGAGTTAAGATTTTTTCTTTTTGAGAAATTTTTCGTATGAAAAAAAAAAAAAAAAAAATTTGACGTCACTTCCGTTAAAGTTGAATGATTCTCATGTGTTACGAAAAATTTTTTCAATCTTGTTGGCAAGTCTATATTGTGTACGAGATGTTTGAGAATCATACATGAACTGCAAGCCGCTGAAAAATCATTCTGGAATGATGTACAATGACACCCTGTGTTTCGGCCATTTATTTATTGCACAAAACCTATTTGCTACTTGTATTTCTTACACAAGCACAACAGAAGTTTGTTGCTGCACCTTTTGCTGGAAGGAGGATGGTCAAGTTGTTCCCAACCAGAAGATCTAATTAGAGCTTGCGTTTGAGCAGAGTGTGGTGCCATAACTGGTCCATTGCATTAGGTCCTTACACCTTACTGATATGGCGATGCATGTCTGCTTCTGTCTGTTCGTTTCCAATATTAGTGCCACCACTTACATGATGAAATTCTTGTTACACGAACCATTTTATCTCCTGTTATTCTCTTTACTCGCACAATACAGTTATTAACCTAAAATTCTTGATTTAAAAGTAACCCTCCATATCTTGAAAGCTGTATTTTTTTCTGTTCTCGTGAAATCTGAGATACTGAGGTTCAACTGTAGTAAAAACGCCAAAACTGCTTGGATAGGGCAAACTGAGAATGAATCCAAGATGTAAAGCCATTCATAAAAGAACAAACATTCCGTCAAGAACTTGGCACGCATTTGCATCAAACTTAGATGTGAAGAAAGCATCGAATCCGCGTCTGCAAATTTGACAGCAAAGACATGAGTGTTCAGCAAATTAGTAAAATTTAAAAATGTTGACTGAGAAAGGCTATATAAAGTGGACCCTGCATGTCCACATTACCAATTCTGATTGAGGCACATAAGCAAGCTTGCCTGTGAAGAACACATGAATGAGGACTGGAGTAGTGTTAATGACAAAAGTTATTTTCAGTTTTTCCGTAACAAAGTTCATGAGTGGTGTAAGACAGAGGTAACTTACAAACATTCATGTAACAGAAATAAGATCAATCCAATTATGCTGTGGTCAATATGAGGTCTGCCTGCACCACAGCATAATTCTACACATAATTTCACTGACACCATTATGTCAACAAAGATGACTGATATTATTTTGTAATGCAATTTTTGGGTGACCTGTTGATCGGATTTTGAAGAACTTTTCTTTTTCTTTTTTGTTTGTTCAGAATCTGATGCTGAACAAGTTTGTACTCTGAAACTTTTGTCTATCTCTTATGATTTAGAAGATACAACTTGCATTTCTCCTAATTTGCATAGTTGAAATCAATGTGAGTGTGCCATCAGAAAGGTACCACCCTCAACTTGCTATTCACTGCCTATGGTGGAATTTACATATCTACGAGAGGGGATCCAAAAATAACGAGAAACATTTTATGGTGGGTGATGTGGTGTTTGTTCTCAATTCATCTGCAAGTGATGCACTAAACACCATTCAGCATCAGCTGGCCAAAGGTCGTCCTTGGCAAAGCATTTGAATGGTCCGTGTGGCTGTTTTCATAAGTACTATTGGCGATATTTCAACGACGGACATGAAAGAGAACATGTTAACATAAAGTTTTGTTTCCTGTTAGGGAAATCTGCAGTGAAAACTGTTGAAATCTTTCAGAGGAATTATATGGAGGAAGCCATGAGCCAAGCAAGGCAAGGGTGCAGAGTGGTTTTCTCCATTTAAAATAGTCGACTGGCTTCCAGAATGGACAACAACAATCGATGTTGAGCATCTGACTGAAATAATTTGGAAGTCATGCCAATGAATTTTGTCTGAAAATTTGAAGACAAAACGTGCTGCAGCAAAATTTGTTCTTCATGTGCTTTCCGGCGAGAAGGGATCAAACAGTCAGGAATTGAAAGAGCAGTCAGTAAGTGATCCAGATTTTTGATCAAAAGTTATCACAAGCGACCAATCATGATGTTATGGGTAAGGCCCAGAAACCAAGCAACAATCTAGCCAGTGAAAGAATGCTTCATCACCAAGACTAAGAAAGCAAGGCAAGTGATATCCAACATGAAGGTAATGTTGAATTGTTTTTTTAAATATCAAGGGCATCATCCATTCCTCGATTTGTTCCTCAAGGCACCATGGTGAACCAACATTACTATCTTGAAGTGTTTAAAACGACTGCGTGAGACAGTGCATTGTGGCAATCAGAGATTTGGCTCCCTCAACTACGACAATGCCTATACACACCACATAGCACTGAGTGGCAGGCAATTTTTAACCAAAAACTGAATCACAACAGTTTCTCACTTACCATATGCACAAGACCTTGCGTCCTAATGACTTCTTTTGTTATCAAGAATGAAAAGAAACTTGAAAGGGAGGTGTTTTTTAGGATGAAGAAGAGGTGAAAGAAAAGTTGATGGAAGCACTAAACAGCATAACTTCGGATGATTTAAAAAAAAAATGCCTCAACTAATGGAAAAACTGTTGACAAGTGTATTGTCTGATGGACACTATTTTGAAGGCAATTAAATTTTGAAAATGTTCTGTCAAATACACGATTTTTAAAAAGATATGTCTGGTTATTTCTGGGTCCCCCTTCATATGTTTGTATCCAAGACTTTTGATACACCCTGTAATAAAATATGCTGTGAAGATGGAACTACGTGATACTGCTGCAAGGATCATGAAAAACAAATTTTGGGATCAGATCAAAGATGATAAATTGGATTCTCTCATCAACAACATACTACATGGCATGTGTGGACATTGTAAGCATTTTGACGATACAAATCTTATTGACAAAACAAAATATATTTGAAAATCAAATTTTATGTTAATTAATTTTAATGTTGTGGGTTCAATAAAATTATTTTAATGTCATATTGATAAAATTTGGGAATTTGTTTATACGAGAGTTACCACTACAAACAAGCATTATTAATGTTGGTTACTGAATTTTATTACTAGGCTACTATAATTTGAAACCTAGTAGCCAACTGTCTACAACTACAAAAATATTTTGTTGAGCTGCCTAAGTAAAGTATCATAAATTATTGGTATCATAAAAAATGTTCTTAATGTTATAACTAGAAAAGCTCTCAAAGTTTTCAGCCATTTCCATTAATGTGAGTGATCCCAGTAGGCAACACAGTATTGTATTTTAATCAAAACGGCGACCTCTGACTGTAAACCAATATGCATGCTATGGCTATGGGAATTAACCTCCTGATTCAAGTTCAACAACTTTACCGGTTGTAATATGAGGAAAACCCACTTGATAAGAGATCATTAAATTGCTGGCTCGAACAATTTCAAGCAAAAGGAAGTGTGATACACCAAAGGGCGCAGGAAGACCATCGACGTCGAATGAAAGTCTTGCAAAAATTACAGAAGCGTTCAGCCCAGGGAAATCAACACGTCATATAAGTATGGAATTATGCCTTCCAAGGATCACTATTCGTATGGTTATGCATACTAGTTTGAAGCTGTACCCCTATAAAATATACATTATTCATGAACTGGAAAAAGATGACAAGCCATGATAATGCTTTCCTTTCCAAGAATTTTAGTGATGAGGTAATATGCTGTATGTCTGGTAAAGGTAATGGACTGATTGCAGAATATGGGCATCGGAAAATCCACATGTTACATGCAAACATGAGCAAGACAGCGAGAAAGCGAGCGTGTGGAACGCACTATCACAAACATAGATGATAAGACTGTTCAAGCAGTAAACGGCAAAAATAATCTGGCAATACTTGAAAATTACATATTACCAATCATGAAGGAATATCAGCCAAGCGTGTTTTCCAACAAGACTGTGCACCACCCCGTTAGGACTTTTTGTTTGAGAGACTCTTGACCAACATTTCCTAGACAGATGCATAGGATGTGATGGCCCAATCTCTTGGCTGCCACGTTCATCCAACATAACCCCTCTCGATTATTTCTTGTGGGGGGATGTTAAGGATAAGTGTATAGCAGACAAGCTGTCCAAGCCATATCATCCATCACTCAGTAGATGCTTAAAAACACTTTTGAGAGAAATTGAATACTACCTGATATTTAAAGAGACACAAAAGGAGCTCATATCGAGGTTGAGTGATTCATAGCAATATGACTAAGAACGGTTTAAAAATTTTGAGAGTTTCTGTTTGCAACAATGAATGACATAGAGATAGCTTTTCTAATAATACATTATGAACGTTTGTTATGGTACCAATAATTTATGCTCACCCTGTATATTCTGGTAACAAATATTATCATATAACAATTTGTATTTTTTCATAAGAGACATTTTTAGAATGCCACGTTTTTGCAATGACTTCATATTAATTTTGTATCTGTAGTCAAGTTTTTAGATTAAATGGACAAGTGCACTTTTAAAAATAAATGATTCTATTTTGCACATGAGCCTGTATTGATTGTAGGACCAACCCTGTTTTTCTATGATTTTGTTTAAAAAATGCAGGAAAAACATTACCTGAGGTTTTATATTAACTTTCTCCAGTGCATTATCTTCTAACCACCTCACATCAATTTCACAATCAAAATGGCCAATATTACAAACAATGGAATCGTTGCGCATCACTTTGAAATGTTCACCTCGAATAATGTCTTTACATCCAGTTGTAGTTACAAAAATTTGAGCTTTAGGAGCTGCTTCTTCCATCGTGGTCACTTCATAACCTAAAATACAAATTCAATTAGCACAGTCTAATTACAGGAAGAACTTACAAAAGCAGATGGAATTCTAACTTTCTTTCTGTTAATAGAAACAAAGATAAATATGTGGATGTAGTCTGCAAAACTACTTTGATATGGTCTAGGCCAGCTAGGCATATGGAATAAATGAGCAATAAATAGCTGATTTATTTTTATGCTGGCTATGTGTATGGGAAATGGGGAGAGGCAGGCTAAGGAAAATGTGGCAGACTGTAATGTTTTATGATTTTGAAAGTCTGAAAAAAATGCCAAAACTGTGTGAGGAAAGAGATGACAGTGGATGAAGCAAGGATTGATTTATCCAAGTCTAACCCATTTACTGAAAGCAGGTTACACCGGATTACTGTGTCTAATTTCGTATACGAATATTGCATAGAGTGCCATTCCATGCTGGTGGTGACCTTTTGAACTAATTTTTTTTTTTGGTGGGTATGAACTTCCCATGCCCTCATGTATAATATTACCAAGTATTATAGCTTTTGGTCCAGTAGTTATTTTTGATGGCCATGCCAAAATGGAACTTTAATTATAAAGACCCTGTATATCATTGCAATAATGCAATACAAATCTCAAATAATTGCCAGTTCTTTTTTTGGAGATTAAAAAAAAGGGGGGAGGAAGGGATAATTAATTATGTAATATAGCATCTTGGTCATGATATTTAATTCAGGATTCGTTAATGTTGGTTAGAAAACTGATGTTAAGAATACATCACTGCTCACAAGACATGGAGTCATTCAATGAAATACCAGACTTTTCTTGAAAATAAAATAAGGTTGTCTATTGACTTAAAGGTAAAATCTATGGCCGCATCAATTTTGTTTTAAACAAAAGAGAAAGGCATCAATAATCACTTAGCATATATAAAAATTTCAATCTGAACTCAAAGTTAAAATATGCACAAAAAATTTACAACCCCTCCACCTCATGCGATCAAGAAGGAAACAAGGAATCCGGTCCTTGTGACATCACAAAGGAAACAAGGAATCCGAAGGAACTTTGGAATCATGAAGTGGAATACCAAAGTTTCTGTCAGTTTGTGTATTTACATCCAAACGTAAAGCAGTTTGAATACATTCTGCATGGAAAACAGATTAACAAAATCTTGCGATATGTAGAATAGTTGTTTGAGACTAGAAACAAAAGTGCTAGTCCGAAAACATAGTAATAAATTTAAAGCTTATTCTATACCAAAAATTAAGGTATAAAAAAAAAACATATTTCACACATGAATTGAATTAAAATTCTCTTCCCACACTTTACCTTCCATTGATGCCTGCAATGCATTGATAGGATCAATTTCAGTAATGATAACACGGGCTCCAAAGGCTCGTAAAGATTGGGCACTTCCTTTGCCCACGTCACCAAAGCCAGCCACAACGCAAGTTTTTCCTGCTAACATTATGTCAGTAGCACGTTTAATTCCATCAGTTAGAGATTCACGGCATCCATACAAATTATCAAATTTACTCTGCAAATAAAAAAAAATTACAATAAATACTGCCAGAAAAATCCAAAATAAATTTTATAATCTAGATATCTGTTGATTTTTGGATTACTTACTTTAGTGACCGAGTCATTAACATTGAAAGCAGGCACTTGAAGCCGACCAGATTTACACATTTTGTAGAGGTTATGTACACCCGTAGTTGTTTCCTCTGAGAGTCCTTTAATGCCTATAATTTTTATGTACATGGATATATAACATGGGAACTTACAAGGTCTGTATTAGAGATAAATATTAAATAACTTGCACAAGGGAAACTCCAAAATTATGTCTCTCTTTTATTATTATCTAGCAGTGAAAACGAATTCTGCAAGAGCTATTTGAACTTTTCCATTGCAAGTGTTACTAAATATCCACCAAATGCCCAAAACAGCAATGATATCAATGTGCATTTAAAACAGCTGCTGTACATGATTTGAATTCCTGAATGCCAATACACAAGGTCCAATGAATGGGTAGCCACAGGAGAAGGCTATAATCGTTATTTGTAGCATGGCTCTTCCAGCACTGTGGAAGAACACGATCGAGGAGCACTTATATATTCCTTAGAATGACTACCTTTTCCAAATGGACGGAACTCCTTCTCATTTTCACAGGAATATGCAAGTGCTCCACAATCAGTTTTTTTCCCACAGTGCAGGATGTAGGCCATGCTACAAATGATGACGACAACCTTCCCCAGTGGCCACTCCATTTTGCTGGACCTTAATTATGTGATTATTTCCTTTGGAGGACTCAAAGAAAACATTTACATACCACCATTACCCACTTCCCTCCGGGCTCTTTGCTGTTGGATAACACATGCACTACAGGCCATAATACAGGACATGCAGTTCATCGGGTATGGTAGAATTTGATTATCATGTTGATGTTCTGTGTGACCAAAGGTGAACAAACTGAAGGCTTGAATGCATCTCAAACTTGAACTGCTGATCTTCCTAATGGCGCAAGTCACACCCATCTGGGATGGGAAATGAGTATTTTATTTGCATACGAACCTATATGTATTGAGGCAAAAAAAAAAAATGATTTGACGAATAGTAATCAATCCAACCAATGTATTGAGATTGGTAGAGGTGAGGAAATTATGACGTAAAGTGTGCCATGAAGATAACAGCTTTTGTGTGTTTTCTTGCTTCATTGGTTAGAAAATTTTTAATGCTATCCATGTAGCTTTCATGCACTTAACAAACTTTGTAAGTATTCTTCCTGTGAGTTTTAACTGTGCAGTTTTTTGTAAGGGTTATTGCATTGATCTTTTATAGAAAAACCCTCACTTGCATCTTCTTTAGAGCACTTGCACACCTTACTCTTTGTAATTTAGTTAGAGATGTCAAATGATCCTATGTACAGATTTTCTTGCAGATTCACTCTTTAGGCTTCCAATTGCTACTTGTCTACAGAGCCTTTTACTGAGCAAGTGCCGAGTTTTACAGAAAAATGTCTAATAACACTGAATTCAGAGGTAAGTAAATGATCTATGACTGAATTTTAGTACGATCTTTTTTTTTTTTTTTTTTTTTGTTCGAACCAGAGGATGTTCCTTGTCAATCAGACTGATGGTTATTTTTACGTAATAGGGACAGAAATTGTTCAGCACAGTAAAAATGGATTCAAAGGAGATTTTGCCGAAAATTATTGTTATTGGCACATACATAAAGGTCTAAACTAATGTAAAAGATAAGATATAAAAAAAAATAGGAGACATTATATTCAGTGCATCCCTTGTACATAACATCATATCTTGGAAAATGAGCTCTCACCTGCTAAATACTGTGGATATTTCTCATGTACAAGATTAGTCAGATCTCCACCATCATCTAAGATCATATTGAGTGGTTGCCCATTTTTAAAAACTAATGTCTGCATTCAAGAAATATACCTAACATTAAATATAGAAGAATGCATTTCACTTATCTTTTATTAAATTTTTTTCTCTTGCCTGTTCTATACACCAAATATATTCTTCATCAGTTTCTCCCTTCCAAGCATATACAGGAACACCTCTTTTGGCAATGGCAGCAGCAGCATGATCCTGAGTTGAGAAAATATTGCAGCTTGACCACTGGACCTGTTTCAAAACAAGATTTAATGTGAATTGCTTGAGACATTATATAAAAAAAATTAAAGTAATTTGTTTCCAATAAACCCGACTGATCACTAATATGTTATACAGGGTGATTCTAAAATGGTGAATCAAAAGTACCTAGTGCTGTTCTGTGGATCAAAATGAACAAAGTTCCTGAAGCAAAATGTCGAAATCCCAACCCTTATACCCATAAACAACTCGCAAAGTTTGTTAAAACCTCACGAAATTTTGCCATATTTTGTTATCGTTCCGAAGAAAATCAATCTTTCCTTATGTCATTGAAATTTTCCATCGTCATTTTTGCAGAAAATAAACACACCATACTCCTTGATAAAATGCTCTTCGTGCTGAGTAATCCCCAGGTAGCAGTGATTGCACTCAGTGAATGTGGAACAGGTGTTGTAGATTATTATGGAAAATTCTCCATACCATTGCCTGAGAAACGCCTAACTCAAGAGCTACTGCAAAGGTGACGATGGAAACTTTCGATGACATAAGGAAAGACTGATTATTTTCTTCGGAATGATAATGAAATATGGCAAAATTTGGCGAGGTTTTAACAAAGTTTGCGAGATGTTTAGGGGTTTAAGGGTTGGGATTTCAACATTTTGCACGAGGAACTTTATGTTCATTGGAAAGAGTAGGGATCATAATACTGTTCTTACTAACGAAGTGAGTGGTGGCTTTACAGTATAAAAGGTGGACAACAGAATTAT
>JAHWFO010012653.1:47106-103237 GCA_023313115.1 Rhysida immarginata
AACTATTTGGCATCAATTTTAGTATCAAAAACGCCTTGGAACATGTGAACATACTACCTAAAAAGACAAGTCCTGGTTTAAAATTAGTATTGTTTGACATAGAATCGTCGTTCCCCAGCATCTCATTTAAAGAAACACTATACCCAGTCTCAGCTTCAGTTGCGAGTGACGTCATGGAATGAGGTCCCTTACCAGACATAGTGCACAACATCATATCCTTCTGCCGTAAAAAGAATAAGTTATTCTAAGGCTATGTATGCTACGTTACAGCATCCTTTTATCGCGTGACTTCTCGAAAGTAGAATAGTCAAATGGTGTTTATCAGATTTCATTTTTTTAAATTAATGTTTAAAGTATTTTAATCCTCTTCATGAAAACTCGATCATCTTTCATTTCTGAAACATCTCTTTCATGCAGGAACAAGAGACCAATCAAATAAGCCATTTTACAATCAAATATTGTCGACTACAGACTGACTTCATTTTATTTATTTATTTTTTTTAAATTTCGTCAAATGGCTTTTCTATCTGCCGATTTTTTATTATATCGAGAAGAAAAACATGAAATATTATTCCAGAAAGAATTTTGAACTTTTTATACAGAAAATTATTCAAACTATTTCTTCATGCAGGCAAACTGTAACCACTTCACTCGTAACGTCACTCTCAACTGAAGCTGAGACAAGGTACAGGTGCACTTGAGGATGTCCTTATTAATAATGATGTGCCCCTTGGCTTCATTAGAGATCTCATGATAGCCAATAACTTACTATGCTACAATAATTTGTTCATTTTAACAATGCTTTTTACCATATGACGAATGAAAGGTTGTATTGGTCCTTTTTTAGCTGAAGTATGTCAGGAAGCTGAAAAGCTAGGCCTTTAACAAATTCAATATTTCCCACTTCATGGACATTATCATCTCTGTATTTGACAGCAAGTCTTGTGATATGAAGCCGTTCTTGGATGATCTAAACAAATTACCGTAATTTTTTTGGGTATAATACAGAGGGGGAAAAAAATAAAAATAAAAGAAAGTCAATACTAATTATTATAAAATGTAAATATTTAATATTCTGATAATAAACGCAATGAAGATCCGATTTTAAAATATACTTTTGGAGGAGGGATCATAGTGGGGAAGGGGGCGTGTATTATACCCTAAAAAATACTGTAGATTCCTCAATTAAGTTCACATGGAAGAAGAAGACTGTAAGATAGCCTTTCTTGATATCTTGCTAGTTAAAGATGATGGTAATCTGAACATAGACTTATACCAAACGCCAGTCTTCACATGATTTGCAACTTTGATCATGCAGTCTACCGCTCCATCTGTGATACCAACAGATCTGGGGATGCTGACAGAATTATGAAGCTACATGTTTCTTGGCGTTGAAAAAAAAGGTCATGGACAATGCTGGGGACTATTTGAGGGAATGTAAAAGTGAATCTGCGGTGCAATTTATAATCTATATCAGTGCAATCATTATTAAATTTCCAACCCTAGTATATTCATTATTTTGTCGCGTTGCTAAATTGGTGTTTGTTTTCTATTAAGTATTCAGTGAACGCTACATAATGTAAGAGCTCTTTTATGCTCTTTAAATCTCTCGATGAAGTACCGTTTTTGTTGATCTCATGTAAACTATGCCACAATTCAGGCACTAGGGTGCGTTAAGTTCACTTTGGGTATTCATTGCTATTAAGTGTGGATTCACAACAGAAGTGCAATTTTTGTGTGGAATAATATCTTCATC
The DNA here is from genome assembly GCA_023313115.1 of Rhysida immarginata. Lineage (NCBI taxonomy): Eukaryota > Metazoa > Arthropoda > Chilopoda > Scolopendromorpha > Scolopendridae > Rhysida > Rhysida immarginata. The sequence continues at coordinate 48,863 of JAHWFO010012653.1, forward strand.
TTCTTTCCTTTACACAAATTGGTGGTTATTCTACGAATATCTGCTCTTATGTATGTGAAGTTAATATTATTATTATATTATTTTTTTAAGGTCTTTATCTTTGGTTAAGTGTACATCTTTCTTATTATTTTCCTGTCTGTTTCTTCATTTCTTCATCAATGCTTTTGTTGGTTATACTTCTGAAGAAATTATAATTCTAGCAGATTATATCTGCTGTTTCAAATTTCAGATGAGGAATAGTCCTGGAGTTAGGATTCCCACAGATGTTCTGGGACTGGTTTATTTAAAGAGAAAGTAGTGAAAGTTCTGGACATTTACACAGTGTCCCCTTCAAGTAGTCCCTTTGTGAAGCCATATACAATGAGACCAGCATTCCTGCCACTTCAGGCTGTGTCTTGGAAGTCTTTGTTGAAACGAGTCAAGCACCTTCTGCGATTTGCACTGGATCTTCATTTTTAGAAAGAGGGCAAAGTCCGCAAGAGCCAAATGTGGCAAGCAGGGTGGATGTGGAAGTGAAATCGTATTGTTTTATGCAAGAAGTTCACGTGTGAGGAGAGCCCGGTAAGAGGGTCATTGTCGTGGAGCATCCTAGGTTGTTGTTTTGTGTTTTTATTTACACCATAGATCTAGTTGGTTTCACTGAACATCCTCCTTCAGATTACTCTTTGCTCAAATTTGGTCGTTCTCAAAATTTAATGTCCATGATAAAATGGCAGATGACCTCATACACGTGGTCGCAATATCAGTATTTTCTCCTCTCCAATGCACTTGAAACAAAATCTTTTGAAAAGCTGATTTGTGAATGTTGTGCTACCATTTGTTGGCGAGATGATGTGCAACCATTCCCAGAATTTTTTGATCGCACCTCTTAATAAATAAATTGAATTTTACAAACTTGCAGCAATTTTATTCATTAATTATCTAATAATTTTATTCATGAATTTATCTAATTTAAATAATGTATGGGAACTTCGCAGAGCAACCAAGCTCTGGAAGTTAAGCTTCGCCTAGCACGGCTAGTAACTGGATGGGTGACCATTCAGTGAAGCAAGTTCTTACTCTTAACCTCTTAAGTTTCTACGAATATTCCCAGATGTTTGATGTGGACACCTTTTGTCTAGACTATAGTACAGTTCTTGCGAGATTGGTATCAGCATACTATTCTATTATCCCCTCCCCCCCTTGCTGCTGCTGCCATTTTGAATAACAGTGCCTCTTATGAGCATTTCTGATATGGCGGACTTTTCAATATTGCCAAATGAAACTTGAAACGTTAACCTTTCACATTATTTTGATTTTTGTGAGATAAATTAGAGTAGCCGTTGCTATGTTTTCTTTTTGTGCCATTCTTTTTGGATTATGCTGTATTTCCAGCTTATATGATAGTATACTTTAAATAGCACAGATCACTAGCTGTATCTGAATGCATATCTGTATCTATTTTTTTTTTAATATATAAGATTGACATTAACTACTGATACCATAATTTTTTCTTTAATTTCTGATATACATTAATGGAAAATTGATATCTGTGAAATACAGATAAATATTTGTAATAATGAATGATAATGGAGTTTTGATTTTGATAGAAAGGAAGGAGTGAACTTGTTGATGTTTATTATTGAACTTGTTGAACATAAGATTATTATCAAGATAGCACTGAAATTTCATTATCAGGGCATCTGAGCTGATCTTATGAGAAGTAAAAGATAAGGTTTGTGATGGTATTAATGAGTGTTATGAGGTTGGAGTAAATTTTCATATGTAATTTTATTTTTATCTCTTTGTTTTTGTTATTATGAGGAAAATATAATATTAAATCTGCCATATAATATTCCTCAATTGTTATACAGTCGAACCCACATATAACTAACTCAGTTATAGTGAAAAATCTGTCATAGTGAAGTTAATTGAAATCCCCAGCTATAGGTTCATTGAAACTGTACAAATTTCTACGGTTAAAACAAAATCTGATATAACGAAAATACGTACGTAACGAATTATTTTTATGGGCTCTTACACAGCTTTTGTTTGGATATAGCGAAATTTTGAAAAATCAATTTATTTATTTTTTTTTTTTTTTGTGTTTAAATTTGGTATTGGGTTATTCACTTGGTAGAAGCAGGTGAATACAGTAATAGAGAAACAGGAAACACTTGTTTTGGGATTTTGGCTATTGCTAGGCCGAAATCTTACGTATATGTAATAGAAAATGTTTAAATCTGACACACAAATTAAGATCATAAAAGAAGTAGAAGCTGGGAAGGAGAAAAACGGGACATATTGGGATGGTTATTAAAAACATTGAAAAATCACACTGTTGAGTGTTTTTTTTTCTTTGTCAGATATAAAGAAAGCCACTTTAAATAAAACTAAATTCACTATATCTAGTGTACGTTTATAAGAAATATGGTTATATTCATTATAAGTGGGTTTCGATTGTATTGGGTTGTTTCATAATTATTAGCTGATTCTGACACATGAAAAGCAGCAGTAGCAAATGCATTTTGTTCACAAAAACATTTGCCCTTGGCATTTAGATGTTGTGCCTAATATGATTTCAGTGCAAAAGTGGCTTCATAGCAGAAGCTGTTAACACAATGCTCTAAGAAATCCCTGATGGCATGAATCATAACTTCATGGTTAGTGAACCATTGCCCCTCAAGTAATGGTCCATATAACAACGTAAATATGTCTGATGGAAGCCAAGGTTGGTGAATATGCAAGATAACAGAGGACCTTGTACATCAAGACATTTGTTTTCTGCATGCTTCCAATAAACATTAAAGGGCTGTTTCTTTACTAGTGGCAATTAATTATAACCGATACAAAAGAGATACCTCCATGAAACCTTTACAGTCCATCAACATAGTCCACAGTATTGTGGAGAGCCGGCGACGGAAAAGCCATAGTACACCTATTGCGTGCCTCTGTATATTGCCTGTAGAACTTGGGGAACAGTTCGGAAGTGGATACTACGAAACAATTCCTTCATCTTCGGTATCAAATCAAAATCACAGGTGCTTAAGTCCAGGAATAGGGGGATGACCGAGCTCATCCTAGCCCCATCGAGCATATAAATTAGCCACTGCTTGTGCGACTTGCACTTGAGCATTGTCCTGCAGAAAGTGTTGTTGCTTCTTGCATAACACAGATTGCAGGTGATGTTCCAAAAATAAGCAGTAATTCTGCGCATTCACAATCTGTCCTTGGGGTATGGTATGTTAAGAGAACGAGATGGGGTATGGTATGTGTTAACAGAATCACAATCACCTTCACATTTCTGGAACTATGACGCCATTTTGGGCTCTTATATCTTGGATACTACTAAATGTTAGACTGTTCTCTCAGAGATGATGCTATTTTTCGCAGTATAGCGCATGTGCAGAGTGATGGATGGATGAGTCAGTTTACCGTGAGCAGATTGGGTACTACCCTGATTTGCTTATAAACGAGAAACACTACATCCGATTCCTGATGTACATACAAGTATCTTACCATTAATAAAGAAACGGCCTTTGTAAGTGGTCGTGCTCTATCATGGTGGAGTGTGGGACCAAATGATTGATAAAGTGCATTTCATTCCCTTATAACAACACAAGTTTTCATGATCACTGTTGCAGTTCATAACAATACCATCAAGTTTTAAACAATCTTTGGTGTTTTATTTTTTGCAATAAGAAGGCAATAATTCACGTTGATTTCTTAAAATTGTCTTATCTTCAAAAAGTTTTATGCTATTTGCTGTCGAGGAGAGACATGTTACACCAGACACAATCTCACTGGTTTCCTATCCATTACATCATTGCCCAATCTGCATACACTGTTTACTTATACATGTATGTAAGGCTTAGTTCTTTGGTTTCTTTTAGAAAGTATAGCACTCATTTGCCATCAGTAGATGTTGAAGTCTTGGATGACTCTTAAATTGACAGAATCCACTGACCATTTAAGCAATGTCTGGTCTTGAAATGGTTGAATTATATACCATATTTTCTTGAATCTAAGGCACACTATAATCTTAAAAAGTGACCCTTTATTTTTCTCCTGTGCCATAGTTTGCATGTCAGTGAAAAATTAACCTTTAACGAGCAAGCAACACTAACTGATCAATTAGTACAGTCTTGTATGATGAAAACAGTACACCATATTTAAAATATTTTGAAACCAAAAGAGTAATATGAGGGGCACTCTAAAAGTTTAGCCAGGAATCCTGCATGTAGCCCACTAAATCTGTTTTACTTTCTTTAAGTACTTCACTCTATCATATGAGGGGGCACCCAAAAGAAACCAGAATTGTGGTGTTGATAGCCAGTCTCTTGTATTTCGACTTCTCCCACTAGGTGAGTGTAGGCCAACACTTCCTCCGATGTTATGCCAAACAGCGTTGCTAGAGAAGCCTCTGTGCAGTTTTTGTGAGCCGTTATGTAAAGACTGTTTTGTGTGCATGGCGTTTTTTGATGTGAGGAGTGTTGTGCAAACAGAATTCGTTCCTCCCAAACTCAACATGATAGGTCAATGGAGTCATGGTTTTTTTGTTGTTGTTTTTTTTGTCAAAAAATGGCGCACAGTGAGGGCTGCGTGAGCGGGTGCATTGTCGTGGTGGAAGAACCAGTCACCTGACTGCCACAAATCGGCATGTTTTTTTCTCAAAGTGTTGCGCAACCTTTTAAAAACTTCCAGTTAGAATGCGTGATTGACAGTCTGTTTTGGAGGAGCAAATTCTGCATGCACAACACCCCAACACACAATAAAACACTGCACAAACAAAACAGTCTTTACATAACTGCTCACAGAGAATGTGCACAAGCTTCCCTAGCAACGCTGCTTGGCATAATGACGGAGGAAGTGTTAGCACTCATCTAGCGGGAGAAGTTGGTAATACAAGTGCCTGGCTATCAACACCACAATTCCGGTTTCTTTTGAGTACCCCCTCGTATAAGATTTGAGCTTGCCTCGTTTGCATTGTTTTTCATGGCACAACACTAAAGTTCATGTACTAGCAGATAAACGGGAAAACACAATGGAGCTGAAGCAGTAGGCATGGCGAGATATGATTTTCTATGATTATTCCAAAGGCTTTAGAAATGTCAGATTGTATTGAAACTTTGCAATGGACATTTCCTGGCAGATCTCCAAGTAAACCCACAATTTCGTCTTGGTATTGCAAGTTTAAAAGGGAAAGACGTTCATGTGAAGATGAACCTCACAGTGGACGGCAGCAGATGCAGTTAGGCCGTAAAATGTCTGTGATATGTCATATATGATCGCGAATGACAATATGGTAACCTATTCCCAGATTGAGGCGAGCCTGGGCATCGGATCGTCAGCAGTTAAAACAATCTTGCATAACCACCTACAACTCAGAAATGCTTCATCACAATGGATCCCTTGTTTGTTGACCCAAGAGCAGAAAACAGCCTGAGTGCAGTGGTGCCTAGGAATGAACGAAAGGTACATCATGGCTGTCATTAAACCCTGAAACTAAGGAACAATCCAAACCAGGGTTCATTTTAGGGAGGGTTTACGGGACGCGCCACCCCGTTTGCCCTTTTGATGAAAAATTTCCGCCCCGCTGCCTTTGACCCTGATCGCGCACCCCGACACCCGAAAATGCACCCACAAAGAAAAATCTAAAAATCTTGTAAAGGAACTTTGAAAAAAACTATGCATTTTTTATAGAAAAAATTTTTTTTTAAAAACATGATGCCCTTTTTTGAAAATTAAGTCCCCTTTTTAGCTCTTAGCACATTGCCCTTTTTTTAAGTCTAGAATGAATTCTGCAAACAGTGGCTCCCCAAAGGGAAAGGACCACCACAGAAATGCAAATATTCTCAGAATGCTGGGAAGATGATGGTGGCAACTTTTTTCTGTTCCATCAGAATGGTTTTTGACATCCTGCGTGCCAAAAGCCCTAGAAAAATGGAAGGAGAAGCATCTGAAGATTGGAACGAGATTTTTTATTAATTGAGTTTTTCTGTGACAACGACCCAGCACATTCCACCATTAATACAATTGAGTTTTTCTGTGAAATCGGATCAATAGTTGAACACATTCTCCTCCTATTCTTTAGATTTGGCACCTTTCGACTTTTTCTTGTTCCCCACAATCAAGAGGAAGTTCAGACCATTTCGGCAGTGACGATGACATCCTAGCAGCGTACACTGATTACATTTTGGAGCTCACTGCCCGGACTGGAAAAAATGCATTCTGACTGGTTCAGGAGGATGAAACTTTGTATAGAAGCAAAGGGAGAGTGCTTCAGAAAACGTTAATAGAATGGTCTTTCCTGGCTATAAAACTTTTAGAGTACTCCTCGTAACATGCTAATTACCATTACCAATGACCTGGCATGGAAAGATTTGCCTTCATTAATTATCAGATCATTCAAAAAAAGTATCAGCAACGGCCTTGATGGGCAGGAAGATTTTATGTGATATATGGGACACTGGTAAAAGTGATATTTCTTATAATCATGATTCTGATTAAAAGAATACTTGTTAAAATGACTGAATAAAGCTAGTTTTTGCATTGTATGGCCCTATATTTGTGATATATTTGTGATTCTGGTATATTGCTACACCTTAGATTTGAGAAAAATCAGAAAATACAAATTTACGCTTCCAAAATTCTGCTGCACCTTAGATTCAAGAAAACACAGTAGTAAAGATGAAATTGCTCCTTCAGTTCATTTAATAATTTGTGATTTCTAATCATCGTAGTTTCAATGCCTTTTGCAGACTCCATGCCATAACTTCCTATATAGGGACAGTGATGTATTTGAATAGAATCCATTGGGAATTTGGAATTAAAGTCATTTTCAAGAACATCTGGCTTTACCAAGACCTCTGATTTTAAAGATCCTGCTAGTTGATCTTTTATGTATGCAATATCACTAATCTCGCGTTGCATTGCTCCTTGAAGTTGCAAACTGCTTTTCTCTGATTGAAGTAATTTATTCAGCATGTGGATTGAATCCATTCAGTTTTCAGGGGTGTTTGGTAGTTCCTACTACGTTGCGTGCCTAGTAGCTGGCTCTACAAATTAATCTTGCTGGAATCTGCTAATAATTATGAAACAACTTAATATTTTGATACGATAGTTTCTTCATATTTATATGTGTATTTTTATATTTCACTTGTATTCATAATTTTTTTTTTTTTTTTTTTTTTAACAGCACCATTCTTTGTTGACTGCATATCGGAACAAGATTTAGATGAAATGAATATTGAGATTATTCGAAATACATTATATAAGGTAGCAGTTGAATATTTATGAAAATTATTGGACAACATAACAAAGTGTATGAGTTTTAGTAAAGGAAAATAAAAGGGAAAATGTTATGACCTGGGATCAAACAAGGAACACAAGCATCCATCTCACCACTTATCATGGATATCATTGCAGCGAACCTATCTCCAACATGACTTTTCAGTCAACTAAAGACACTTTTGTGACCGTCAGTGGCAGAGACGCTTTGCTTCCAGGTCAAGACTATTCACGTCTAGCTGTCAGGAGATGTTCAATTCATATGATAAAGTAATAATGATCTATGATTTAATTGATGGTTTTTTTCACAACATTTAATTATATCGTGGAATTTATCAGCATACAGGTTTTGGCTATGTATCCATATTCAGTGCTTTTCTTATGCTTTATGATGGCTGTATAGCCTAAACTGGTATGCTGATAAATTCCACAAAATAATTAAATGTTGTGAAAAAACCATCAACTGAATCATTACAGTAAGAACCCGACGCGTCACTAATTGGTTCGTGGAAAGTGTGACAAAGTCAAAACAGCATTTCCTATACCTCTACGTGTACTTTAATATTCATCTGACCGAAAATAGAGAATTACATTATACGTAGTATAGTAATGCAAATGCATGTTTATTATCTGTATACGGGGCTCAACAAAACCGGTAGCCTGGTAGCCAAATGCTATTAAATGTTGAGAAATGGCTACTAAAATGCGGCATTTGGCTATTACCTAGGAGAATTAATACACATATAGGCTAATCTTCCTAGGCTATTTACACAAGCAGCCATTTGACAAACCTTACTGATCATTTGTCACGACCTAAAGCCTTTCGAGAGTAGGTAGGAGGCGATTTAATTTGGAGAATTGTGTAGATTGATAATAGATGGCGGGATGCACCGATTTCATATTGTGTGGAAAAGGTGAGGTCTCTACACTTAAAGTGAAAACTGACAGTTTATCAATGAAATATTATCTGAAACAAGTCATGTACACGTTAATGAAATATTAATTAAATAAAACCAAGGAAAGATTGTAGTACTGGCAGCACACTTAACACATAAATGTGCTTTTGAACGTACTAGGTTTTCATAAAATGGGAAACTTATAAGAGTAATCCGTTTTCTCAGATGAAAGACTCCAACTCACGATGACAGCTAAGATATTTTGGTATTTAATTTTCTTTTGATTTTAAGATTTAATATATTGATAATTCACAGTTTGAAAAAATTTCTTGAATGTCACCATTAGTTGGAGTCTTTTGTCTTTATTTCTCTTACACGTTTCCCGTTTTATGAAATCTAGTTAATACATTCTAAGAGTGCCTTTGTTTTTCAGTGTGTTACCACTTCTGCTATCTTTCTGTTCTTTCCGTATTTTTTGTTTACAATGACACCAAAGTCGATTGCAAAACTGAAAGCTTGGATACATTTTTTTCCCTCAAACACAGGCAGATGCAGTAAAGAGTGATAGAAAGTAGAGACATTTCAGCTTCAATACATTTAGCAAGTGGAGAAAATCTTTCATGTGGCTGGCTTCTGAATCACACAAGAAGAAGAAAATGTCATGTTCTGTGAGGTTTGTCACAAATTCCCAGCAATAGCTGACAAGAATGGTATTTTTTTCATTGGTTGCAAAAACTGTAAGCTAGAAAGTACGGTATTAAAAAACATGATAATAGTGTTGCTCACAGAAAGTGTGTTGATGCTAAAAAACCTAATGAAAACCCATCTACAACTGCACTGTCAAAATGTCAAATATTAATGAGTCAACAAATGTGAAATCTGCTGGAGATACTATTTAATATAGCTTTTACTGTTGCAGTATGTGGATTACCATTTACTGAATTTTCCTACTTATATGAATTGCAAATGAAAAATGGTGTTGTTATTGATAAGCAATATGTGTTGTCATTTTAAGTATTAACTTTTTATTTTTGACAAAGCAAAGCATATTTGAAGATAAAATTTTGTTATTTTTTAATGTTGCGGTTCAATAAAATAATTTTAATATCATATTGATAAAATTTAAGAATTTATTAAAGAATTTGAGTTAACACTACAAGCATTATTAATAGTGGCTACTAGAATTTGAAACCTAGTAGCCAATTGTCTACCACTACAAAAATATTTTGTCGAGCCCAGTGTAAGAGGGAAAAAAATATATCCAAGAATCTTATTTTGTAATTTTTATTTAAAACAACTACCGTAAATCTTCTACTATAACGCGACCTCTTGTATAACGCGACTCCACTTTTTCGGCCCAAAAAAATAGGCAAAAATCCTATCCTCTTGTATAACGTGACCCCCATTTTTGACTAAGAAAAACGTTTTTTTGTTCTTGAAGCCATTTCTAATCAAACCTTTTACAGAATAAAAATTCATCATATTAATACTAATTTATAAACCAGTAGAAGCACAGAAATCAGAAAGCCAAGTCATTTACAAAAAAAGAATAAAAAAAACAGAAAAAAAAGAAAAAGTACCTTAGTTTTGCTGAGTGAAGAATCTCTAAGTCCTGAATCACTAAATGCAGGTTGAAGAATCACTAAATAAATATGCTGGAGATCGAATCTAAAAGTATTGATGAACTGGATGAATAGGTTATACTGATTTACACTCACATTGCCAGAGTTTATATAGTGCTTGCAGTGCTATTGTCAATCAAAACTAACCAATCAACACAAAGTGGTATATTGGGTGGCAATATCCATTGGCTGAAGAGTTCTTTTTTTACATGTTTTTATGGAATGAATCAGCATATCGTGCCTGTTTGTAACCCAAATGATTTTAATGGGGGAAATTAAAAGTTCAGTTACATGCATTTTTACACCAAAATTCAATTTAATTTTGGAACATTTGAATTTAATTCGTCTGAATGTCATCAGCACAGAAAGCGACTTCAACAAAAGCAACTGCCTCAACTTCGAGGCAGTTTGGAAGTTTATAGCCCTACATTGATATGGAAAGCTTTCTCACTTGCACATCGACAAAAAAACACAACAGTACATCAATTTTCTTAATAAAAAGACAAGTAATCTTTATTCAGTTTAATATTTTCACTACATAAGCTTTCTTGTAGGCTTTGGTTCGAGGCAGTTTGGAAGTAGGCCTATTTAGAAGTATCAATGTTTGGGAGAAGTTATTATCGATGTTGTTATTATCGACGATTGGCCGCAGTCGTCGGAGGGCTGATTTTTATCCTCTAGTATAATGCGACCCAGCAAATTTAGATGCTTTTTTAGGCCAAAAAAAATCGCGTTATAGTAGAAGATTTACGGTGGTTATAGATGTTTGAACAGGAGCTTGACAGACCAATTAACATGAAGGGTCCCATTGGGCATAGCATTGAGTTGCACAGTGTAATAACAGAACACTGTTGCATTTTTTATAATTTTTTCTCTCTCACTTTGGGAAAGAAAATCACACTTTTTTTTGAGGCCTAAGTGCAAAACAAGCGTCGTAACACCAAAACAGTGGTGGAAATTTATAAATGATGTAAGTGCGAAACAACATAAGTTGGGGTCTTATTGTATAATAAACAATATGACCCTACTTCTTTATACGGATAAGGATTTATACTAGAGAGAATGGCTGTGTTCATAAAACTGAGCAAGGTCAAATAACACTCTGTTCACACGGTTCATGGGGAACCAATTACGTTGAATCAATATGATTATCACCCAGTAAAGTGGCATTAACAACCAAATTGCACTATTGCGAAGCGAGTGCCTGTCTTAATTTTGTTTATTACAAGGAGCGTTCACCACAATTTATTTCCCTGAAGCTGTGGAAAGTAACTTTGTAATTCAGACGTTGCAGCGCTACAGCTGTCAGTTCTATTGACTATTGTTCAAAAAAGCCTCTTCGTTTCTTTGGCTTTATGTCAGCGTTCTGGAAGAGGAAGTATTCCCCGTTGGTATCATTTATGGTCCTGCTCATGCAACTGCTTTTTCACAGCACGCACAGTATCGTCATCGTATTCAAATTGGATTCTGCGGAGTGCATTTTTTAAAGGGCTAAACATGTGGAAATCCAATAGGGTGGATGGACAACACGGCGAAGCTTATAACTTGCATCACTGACGTGCCCCATTTTTAATACTCGCTATTGCACTGCCACATGGCCGTGGAGCTTGCATCTGTGAACAACAGGGATGTGAGGTTCAAAATAGAACTCCTCAAAATTTCAGCCATATATATGTAGCTTTGTTCCTGTAGTTGAAATAAATTATGATGCATTACTTTTTGATGATGAAAAACTTGGATTCTACAAACACTCCTTGTAAATAAAGAAAACTGAAATGGCATAAAAGAAAACACATTCGAAGAGTGGCAGCACTTAAATATCAAGAAAATAACAAAAGAAATTTATGAATGAATTTGGAGTGAATGCTCAGTGAGTACTCAGTTTACGAACATGGTCAGTGCATCAACTTTTTTAGTAAAGGAAAACAAAGGGAAAATCAATCCAAGTACCATGAACATTCTCTCACCACTTTTGATAGGTCCATTATAAGAGCAGCGAGACAGAGACTTGTGGTCTCAGTTTTGAGTTCAAATTGTAGAATATTTCCTCAAATGAATTTGATTCTCTGGTTATTTTAGTTGTTACTTTTGCTACAGTAAGGCTGTTCAACCAAACTTTGTTGCTTATAAAATCTAATTGCCCTTTAATGCAGTTTTGTTGTCCATTAATTATTTCTTTTTTTAATTTTATTTATTTGCTACTGCATTACAGTTTTTTTTCTTCTCTCCAAATGTAGTCATACCTGGAAGCATTTTATAAATTTTGCAAGGAGTTGAAAGGGGCAACGGCAGATGTGCTATGTGAAATTTTAGCTGTAAGTAATTACTTCTTCTTTGACCTCGTCAAATAAATAAATAAAAAATGAGCTGACATGGGCAATTAACCTTTGTTAATTTCTAAAGTTTGAAGCTGATAGACGTGCAATTATCATCACAATAAATTCCTTTGGAACTGAACTGTCAAAAGATGACCGAGCTAAGCTGTACCCAAGATGTGGAAAGTTATATCCTGATGGCTTGGCAGCATTGGCCCGAGCAGATGATTATGAGCAAGTGAGGGCAGTGGCTGAATATTATGCTGTACGTAACTTTTTTTTTTATTTTTCTGTTAAAAACTGCTCATTGTTTCTTAAATTTTCATTAAAAGAAAGCAATGAATTTAATTTTATTAGGAATATCGAGCTTTATTTGAAGGTGCTGGAAATAATCCTGGAGAAAAAACTTTAGAAGATAAATTTTTTGAGCATGAGGTATGTGTATTTTTCTAGCTATGTCCTGCTTAATTGAAAAGTGGCTTTGGATTTAGCATATTTATGGCCAGTTGCACCAACGTCAGTTAAAAATGATTATATTCATTAAATTCCTGGTTAATTTTTTTCCATTGCGCTTATGTAATTAGGACTTAAATTACACAAATTAGGTTCCATGAAAAAAGCGCGCACGGAAAAATTGCGCACACTGAAAAATGTCCACAATAAAAAATGTGAATACATACAATGCAATGAGCTAAAGTAAACAGTCCTTTATTCATAATGAAATTGCAACAATAATAAAATGAATAATAATTGAATTGAATGATATGTACGATCTCCTTCAAATGGATCAATGAAAAAAAAGGGAATAAACAAGGTTTTAACTACTTAATAGGTTAAAAATTACATTTCTCACAAGCACAGTTGCAACTATTGTTCTGTGACAACTGAAAAAAAAAATTAAAAAGACATTACTGAAGTTAATATTAAAATGTTTACTTAAGCGGATTAAAAAAATTGGATTTCACACAGGACGTATTGCAACAATCGACAGTTTCCACCCAACATCAATATATTTGTAAATAGGCTTATAATAATCCCATTCTAAATCTGTAGATCTGGTCACAGTTCTGGATATGTAAGTTTGGCACCAGAACTTATTGTGCCAACGTTGTAAACAATTCCCATTTCATTCAAAATTTCATTACAAATTATTTTGCCTTTACATAAAAGGTAACTTCTGTCAGCAAAATCATATTAAAAAAATACTAACACGTATAGTATTTTTTAAAAGAGTTTAAAGTTTTTTTTCTAACTATTGATTTTCATCTATAATCTATTTGTGGCATAGTTCATGATCGTAAACCATATCTCAAATGCTGTAATAAATTTCGCTCATTACAAGTATTTCAAATATGGTAGTTCCTCAAACATCAATTCTTTGTGGAAAAAGTTTTTTAATCATTTTGACATTCCATTAATTTTAGATAAATCAACGATCAATATATTAATATCTTCAATAAACGTTCCATTGTCAATATAATACAGTGTCCCAAATTGATGTATACACTCTTTGAAACGTTATAGCTCAGCAACGAAATGAGATAGGAATATAAGGTTTTTAGTGTATGATCCAGACAGCTTTGGAAAAGCATAGCAACACGTTCATTATTGTTCATTTGTTTATAAACCAAAATGGCGGTGAGACTTTAATTCGTGAACGTAACTGGATACTGAAGTGTTATTGGAAAGTGGAGAATGTTGTTGAGGTTCAACGATGTTGGAAGGTTGAATTTGTCGATGTGAGACCTTTCTCGATCACACGTTCAATCACAGATGGATAGGATGAAGAGGAAGTGCTACGGAGTTCCCGCCTCGATCTCCTCGTTAACCCCTCTCGATTCTACCTTTGGGGAACTTTAAAGAACTCGGTATACGCCACAAACCCACAAACACTGATGCAATTAAGAGATCAGATTGACCGTTCCATCAATGATATTCCATTAGCTACAATGCAGTCGGTATGTCACTCTGTTCGATGTCGGTGTTGGGAGTGTACTGTGGCAGAAGGTGGACATTTTGAACATGTACGGACTTAAGGAAGTTTAAGGAATAAAATACAACAAACCTTATGTGTCTATCTCATTTTGTTGCCGAGTTATAATGTTTCAAAGAGTGTATACTTCAATTTAGGACACACGGTATATTCCCAAATCACGTGCTTTAGGGTTATAGGGTTATCTTTCACATTGTAATCAGGGATGGGCAATTAATCGCAATTAATCAATAAATTGTGGTTCTAATCTTTATATATAAAAATTCAGGCTCAGGGTGCGTCTGTAAATGTTCTAAAAACTTTTGAACCACTTATCCAATTGAGCTCATATTCGCAACATATGTTCATTAGCTCCAGAGTAAGGTTTACATGTCCCTAAAGTGAGGGGGGGAAGGGTAAAAATCATATATCTTGGTTTATGTTTGTTTGTTTACTCAAGAGATGGCACCAGAGTTTATCTTTTTTATATAGACCTTTCCCTTGAAACCGAAACTGGACTAACTGCGCAGAAGCAGGACAGCAAAAAAACTTCCGTTTTCCTCCGGATGTGTAGTATTGTTTGCCAGTGACTTATATTAAAGATAGACTCCGAATCCTATTGTTAACAGCAGCAAAAAGTGAAGCAAATTGAGCCATGACAGTTCTGGGCAGGAGTGAGCCGTGGAGTAATTAGCTGTCTGGCTGCTTTGTTTATGAAAATTTTGGGCGTGAGGAGTAATTAATTCAAAACCATTCCTCAAAGTTGTTCTGCGTACAACTGTGCAAACAGACATGAAAAAGGACCAGGAATCATTTTCCACGAGCATAAATCAAAAATACATAACTGAAAGACGATCGAAACGAAATTGAAATTGAAACCATGATCGAAAAATTGTTTATAAAATATAATAAAATACTTCAAATACAAAGTAAACGATAAGATAAACTTATCACTCCGTGATCGGCGTGTAAAAGAATTATTAATCGGCTAATCCTTGCTATTACAAACAAGTATATTTGTTCATGTAAACAGACTTCAATAACCAAGTATTTGTCTGAAATAAAATCTTCTAAACATTCCAAGGAGGAGCTTTAGCAGTGAAGCAGAAATACATTTATACATTTATTAAAAAGAAATTAACTCCCCTCCCCCTCACAGTAGGGTAAGGCAAGTAGCAGATCCTGCAGTCATCTATTTTTACTCCTTTATCTGCACTTTTTATCTCGCCCCAACTTTTTTAATCAAAAAATTAATTTTCTGGAACGTAATATACAGAAAATGTAAAAAGGATCGTATTTTCTTTCCGTTCTCATCATTCCGAACGTATGATATATCGCATGCCATTTGTTCCCGTAGTTCTAACGACCAAGTGCCTGCCACCCCCGCAAATCCGACCCCACTGGAACAATTGGGGCCTAAACGTCATAGTAATGTAGATCTTGCCTAGAGGAATCTGGATACTGAAGTTCAAACCTTTACGTACCTAAATAGAACGTAGATATGTTGTCCTCTCTGAATTCCACCCCCGTAATTCCTACCCCTGTGTACCAATTAAAACCAAACTAAATAGTGCAGATAGGAAGCTACATTCCAAATTTCAACCGTCTACCTCAAAAAATGTAGAAATTATGAAGGGGACGGATTGACAGTATAAAACCAATAAGTACATTATGAGCACTTGAGCAATCGTGCATCGACAAAGCGATTTCACGTGCGCGCACCGATGTCAGTAATGCTTAAAAGATGAACAGAAAGTAACAATGTATTCCTTCTTGACAAATCGATTGTAATGTGACATGCCATTATCTTGGTTTGCTTTATCCTCACTGTTTTAGCACGTGAATTCGACTTTAAGGGGTCCACGAAAAATTCTGAAAAGTTGATACGGCCGAGCTAAGACTTTGATGGTCATATTTCTGAAAACAGAATTTGAAAAAGTTGATCCGTTTTCAAGTTATCGTGCAAACGGCGGACGGCCGGACGGATAAACGTACAGACCAAGGGCACATTCTTATAAGTAGCTTTTATGCTAAAGCTCCTAATAAACGAATGACGATAATTTTTAACAGTTGTATATTTCTTATGTGGACAAGAGGTTGTTTGTCTCCTTTCATTGTTTTATATCCACAGTTTCCTGGTCTCCTGAGATTCGTATGAACGAGGTTTTACTGTATTTTTCCACATTTAAATTACTCGTAAATTTTTTAAGTTCGGTTTGATAATGATAGCTTGTTCATTTTCATCTGGTTTGCTCTGAAAAAAGCAGCTTACAAAAACGTTGGTCACATGTAAAGTCATATAAGATTTTGTGGTGTCTGAAATAAGCTTTTCTGGCATTTGTTCCCTATCTCAAAATACTCATTTTACAGTCATTTTAACTTGTAGAATTTTGGCCCTAAAGATCTGTATAAAGTATGGTGGATACTGTTAATTTGCTCTGACTGATACCATTATGTATATTAGGTTGGAAAGTTCCGAGTTTTAAGATATCTGATTCTGTATGTCTTAAGAGTTAATTTTTTTTTTTTTTTTTTTTTTTTTTTACTACATTGTAATTGATTTATTTTCTGCTTACTTATTATTAAAAGTCGTTTTTGTTTTCTTTTCTTTTCAGGTGAGACTAAATGTTAATGCTTTTCTCCAGCAGTTTCACTTTGGTGTATTTTATGCATTTGTGAAGTTGAAAGAACAAGAGTGCCGCAACATCGTCTGGATTGCCGAGTGCGTTGCTCAACGACACAAAGCCAAGATTGACAATTACATTCCTATTTTTTAAATTCATTCTACTTAATTTTCATGTCGATTATTGTTAATCAGTAGTTCAACAGAAATATATAATCAGGTGATGCAAGAATTAAAGGGAGAAAAATCAGTGTAATGAGCCACTTTCCCCTTAGTTCTTCTTTAAAGCAGAGAAAGTGGAGAAAGCAAAAGTGGTTCATATGCATTGTTGTCAAAAAAAAGTACAAGCAAGAAATTGATTGCTTATTCAGATGGCATAAGAACAAATCTCCTTTTCTGCGACTTCCGAGCAGTATTTATAGGTATTCTCTAATGTTGTGGAATTGTAAAAATCGTGTAGAGTTTCTTAATAATAAGTATTAATGTATATAAAATCCTCATCCCCTTTTCCCGTGTAATTGTACAAATCAGTTGTAATTTATTTCCAATGCTTTAATTTATGAAAATTTTTGAGTTTGTTATTTTGTTTACTTTTCTAAGTTTATTAAGATTTTAAATTTTAATTCATGAAATGGTGTTGATTCACATTCCAAAGTTTATTGTTATAAGAGGCATTGAAAAAAGGTTCTTCAAATGTATATTGTTCCGTTTATCAAAGAAAAGAAAATGACTTATTGTAAAAATGAATGTTTTCCAAAAAACAATAAATGTTACATAAGCATTAGATACTTGTCGCCGTACATTTATTAATGACAGTGTCATATAGTAGCGCTCAAAAATAAACAGTCAAAAGCGTTTTCGTTTGTAACGTCGACAAAAATAACCTGAACCTAAACATCGGATGCAGTATACGTTAAGTGATACCAAAATAAAATCATAAAAACTATTAAATTACCAATTTCTTGTTAGTGATTCGTGAAGAATAAAACTATGAAATACGAGAGGCGGTCATAAAGTTCATACCATTGAATAGAAGGTATGATCGTATGGCAACCAAATTTGGTGGGGTCACCAATCTCTCCACCCAGACGGCCTCCAAAATCTCACACATCTGCCATCAATATTTTACCCATGAACGTTGTAAATGTAGACCCCATCGTCTGCTCGTAAAACCACTCCTTAAAGTAGCAATAACCTCGTGTGAAGTCGCCTCCCACGAAGTGGCTTAAGTCTATTTCCTAAATGAGGCCAGGCAGGTGCCCAGCGAGTTTATCCACTTTGTGGGGAGGACTTCACAGCGACGATGAAGTCATCATTGCGGCTGGGGATGGGCCTCTACATTTTTCGCATTCACGGGTGAAATATCGATGGCAGAAGCATAAGACTTTGCAGGGAATTTGTGTGGAAAGGGATTGATGACCCCACCAAATTTGGTTGTCGTACGATCCAAATTCTATGCCTTCTCAGGGGCGTAACCAGGATTTTACATTCCCTGAAGGACCTCTTCGTAGAACCCAAGTAAAAGCATCCACATGTGGGGCACGTAAGCATATACGCCACAGGCTGTGTAAATGTTTTCATGGTTGAATGGTACCTTGGGGTTCAAGGCATACCTGTACTTGTTGGATGTCCTGAAGGCAACCTTGACACCACGGTCCCAGAAGATGTTAAAGATCCTGGTAACCTCAGGGCCAATGTAGGTATAAGTGCTGAAATTGCTGGGTGATTCATCTTCACGATGTTCTCTGATGTTCCGTTTCGTCCTGTTAAAAATGGATCGGGTAACGGAATCCAGGAATGAGTTAATCCTGGCTACGTCATAAGTGAGGCGGATCTCCTCGTTTTTGTCCTCAGTAATTGGGTATGTCAGTGCCCAGTAAAATAAGTAGTTTAGTGCTGGGGTGGATGGTTTGAACGAAATTGATGATGTTGCATGTACCCGTCGGTTTTCTGTAGATGCTGAATTCCAATTTCTTTTCCGTTTCATGCTTGTATATTGATATGTCCAGGAAGTTGATGTTGCCGTTTACCTCTTCTTCCATTGTATAAGACATGTTTTTGTGGAAGGTGTTGAACGTGTCGAGGACGTAGTCTGCTAATATCAAATTCTGGTCGAAGGCGATAAGTGTGTTGTCTATATACCTTGAGTAGTATAGTATGGTTCCCGATTCCAGCAAGGGTGCGGCATATTGAAATGGGGGATGTCACTTTTGAACTCCCACCCGACGAACGCACAAGTGCACGTGTAATCGCAGCACGTGAAATAGAGAAAATCCGCAAGATGACCGCGGATATGCCACCGCAAGAGGATTATAAAACGGCCAACGGAATCAAGAGGAAACTATCGGATTATAAAACGTGGAGGGTCTTTGGAAAGCGTGTCAACAGGGGTGGTTATGAATTGATCTTGGAGTTCTGTGTTCCAGCATCCTGCATTCAGGCAGGGCCGGCGCTAGGGGGTGGCGAAGAGGGCGACCGCCCAAGGCCCCGCGTTGGTAGGGGCCCCACGCTGAGCGCTCATAATATTAAGCTGTGCCTACTCTTAGTTCCTAATCCCATCAACACAATATTTGGAGTTAAAAGAAAATGAAATGGTCCATCTGTCTACTTCCCACACTATCTCTTGGAGGTCAATTGTGTTATTAAATGTTGCTAAGACAGCCAACGATCCTAAAAAGCTGCTGTCATGCCAACTACGAGCGGGGGAATTTTGAATTTGTGCTTGTGACGTCCTGTTTGCTGACAACACCGTCAGCTAGACCTTGCAGACTTCGACTATGCAACTTGATGTAGCCATTACCCCTGTCCAAGGTCTAGTCAGTTTCATCACAAATACAGAGAAGAAGGTTTGCATCGGCCATGGCCACTGCAAAGGAAATTGCATCAGAAATGCACATCGAATCAGTTGTTTACAGAGGCAGTTTGAATATGAGTCTAGAGATGAGACAACACAGGCGCCTGAAGAATCTTTCAGGATAGAATATTTCTTGTGGATAGACCAGACGTCGGGATCCTTGGAAACATGTTTCCAGCAATTGCAAGTGTACGTTGGCATTTTTGGTTTTCTGTATGATATTAAACAATTCCGTATCATGACTTTGGATAATTAGAGGAAATACTGTATGGATTTGAACACGTGATGTAGATGGTTCGGACTTATTCGAGGAACTGAAAGTCCTGAGAGAAATGATTCCAGGAAAAGTACAAACAGCATTACAAAGTCTTTAATTCCTTGTACCGCTGGCAGATTTGTTTCCAAATGCTGCGAACGCGTACAAAACAAGAAGTTAATCCTCCCGAGGAAGGTATAGGAAAATAGCGGAAGCCCTGAGATCTTTACCCTTTTATCTCAATTTTTAACCCCCTCCCCAATTTTTTAATTCGAAAAATTGATTTTCTCGAACGTAGTATTTAGAAAGTGTAAAGAGCTCTATCTTCTTTCGTTTCTCATCATTTTCGATCGAATGATATACGACATGCCATATGTTGCTATCCCCACAATTCTAAAGACCAAGTAACTGCCATCCCCACAATTCCGACCCCATTTGGACAATTTGGCCCAAACTTCGTAGTAATGTTGATCTTGCTTAGAGGAATCTGCATACCGAATTTCACTCCTTTATATGCATAAATACGCGTAGACCTTTTGGTCCCCTCTAATTTCCGCCCCCGAAACTCTGACCCCAGTGGGCCAATCAAAATCAAACTAAATAGTGAAGGTGAACATGCCCATAGTAAGCTACATTCCGAATTTCAACCTTCTATCTCAAAAAAATGCGGAAATTATGAAAGGGGCGGACAGACAGACAGACAGACATTGTGAAAACAATAAGTAGCTCCATTCTTCCGCTACTTAATAATGCTAACAATGCCAGTAACCGTATCAATGTCTCAATTTCGATTGAATGGACTGGCATTATTATCAATTGAACGAGATATTATTACCACCCTTGACTATGAAGAACTCATTGAAGTGTTAGCCACCAAGAAAGCAAGGAAGGTGCTAAAAGCTATAAAGTGCATTTTTTTTTGCTTGTGTCCGGATTACAGTGCTGTAGCATCAGAATACACTGTTTCTCTCATTCTCTCTTAAAAAAAAGTATTATCCCATTCCATTATTGAGATTGTGGATCTTATTAGTCTCACGGATCCAAATTTCGTTGTTTATCAGTCGCAATATACCTCGGTTTTACTTTTAACAGTTTTACGATAACAACTTTCAAAATTTTTCTATTTAATTAGCTGCCTGATTAATCTGAAGATTAATCTTTTTTATATTATGCAATCTCTTTGAGAGCGTATAGTTCATTCAGCTTTGAGCTTTCTTTATTTGTTTTTGACAACCTTGAGATTGGCAACAATGGAGCCGCGATAAGTAATTTGGGTCAGGGCAATTAACTATTATAGGAAAATATAGACATTTCGGAAACTAAGCGAGTGAATAAATATCTGCCATGACGTGTCCCATTATGACCAGTAAGATCCTGTATGAGTATGACGTGTCTTAATATCCTATTGGCGGGGTATATAACGTCAACGGCCCCACAAAATTCAATTTGCCCGAGGCTCCGCACCCTCCTAGCGCCGGCCCTGATTCAGGATTGAAAACTGCGATGCATGGCTACCAGATCGAACTCACTCGATGATGGCGAAAGTTTTCCAGTTTTTCTGACCTTCTGTAACTTGTTAACACAGATCCCTAAAAACGTTCCGTAAAAAAAAGTTAATGAAGCAAATAGTTTGCTATTTTATTATTTTTCGCTAACATTTCATCAACAAAAATCTTGGAGGGCCTCAAAAATATTAGTTGCTCCGGGCCTTGCATTTTGGTCGCAAATAACATAAGCCAATAAAAAAATAACTTTTTAACTTATTTTTCAAACCTGCTTATCCGTTAGGGACTCGGGGAAAGCAGCCCTATGGAGGATCTCCAATGATCGGGATCTTCCGGCATCGGGGCATATCCTCCCTGGTAATACCCAAGCGACTCGAACCCAGATTCTCCATGTAGTCTGGCCACCTGCTTCTAGGTCTCTTACCCGCTTGGACAATAACAACTGCCTAGGAAGACCAGTTTGTGGCTTCCGTATCACGTTACCATACAAGCGCAACTGAAATCTCTCAATGCAGAGACGTAGCGGCTCAACACTTAAAGAATCTCTTATTATGCTGCTGTGCACTCTGTCTAGTAGGGTAACACCTGCCACACATCGGTCAGGACTTTTTCGGTTATTACCCGAGACTCATGACCATAGGTGAGAAAGGGGACAAAGATAGATTTAAAGACGGAGAGCTTGGCATTGTTTCCCAGCTCGCGTTTCATTAACACAAATCGCCACAGTTCACGTCTGTCACAGCTTGCTGCACCGATCCGAGCATTCATTTCTCTCTCTCTTGCCGCCCATCACTCGTGAATGCAATCCCGAGATACTTGAACTTCTCCACTTGTCTCAATGGGGCCCCCCTAACATGGAGAGCGCACTGAGTAGGCTGTCTTGAAAGGACCAGAACCTCAATCTGAGCCACGCTGATCTTCATCCCAGCTTCTTCACATTTGGCTGCAAACCTGTCTAGTGCATGTTGAAGGTTAGTGCGAGAAGACCCAATGAGCACAAGGTCGTCAGCAAAGAGCAACCTCTGCACCAAGCAGTCGCCCACACAAACACGCTCATCGCCTCGGCTGCCCCTGTCTATCCAGTCCATAAAGATAATCAACAAGAGGGGCGACAGTACGCACCCTTGGCGGAGTCCAACACCCACGGTGAACGGTCTTGACTTAATGCCATTTATCCGGACACACATCTCAGAGCTTTCGTACAGAGACATGATAGCAACCAGTAATTGCCCATCCACTCCATACTCTTGCATCACTTGCCAGAGCTTCTCCCGAGGACTCCCATAGAACATCCTTTTCGAGGTCTACAAAACAAGCATAGACATCTTTTGCATTTTCCCAGGATTTCTCAAAGATGTGATACGCGTCGTGCTTTGGCCAGGTCGGAAACCACACTGCGCCCCCGACAGTTTAGAGTCGACTATTTCCCGACTTCTCAAGATACTTAGCATACACTTTCCCAGGAATACTGAACAAGGAGATTCCTCGACAGTTGTTGCAATCTCTCTGATCTCCCTCTTTGAAGATTGGGATCACAATTCCTGTCTGCCATTGCTTAGGGGCCTGGCCAGATATCCTAGGAGCCTGACACATCCGAGTCAGCCACAAGATACCATCCTGATTTAAGGCCTTTAACATCTCGGACCGGATTTCATCATCACCTGCAGCTTTGCCAGTCTTCAAGAACTTAATTACCCACCTGACTTCTGCTTCGGTGATACTACCGTGACTATTCTCTGCTCCAAGGTGTACCTCATGTGCATCAGTTGTTGCTGTCACCGGATTAAGAAGAGATGCAAAGTATTCTTTCCACCTATGCAATATGCTCTCCTCCATTTTCAGAAGCCCCCCATCTGAACTCTTAATAGTTTGTGATGAAAGAGATTTCTTTCCACGGAGGCAGCGCACGGTCTGCCAGAATACCTTGTTTGCCGAACCATAGTCTGCCTCCAATTTCTCCCCGAACTTCTCCCAGGCCTTGGCTTTAGCTGTTGATACTGTCTTTGCTGCTGCTTTTCGCGCCTCTGTGTAGCGCTCGACTCGAAGGTGACTTAACAAATAGCAAGTAAGCTTCCTTCTTTGCCTTAGCAGCTTCTTGGACTTCACCGTTCCACCATGCAGTCCTTTTCTCACTGCCCTGCGCCATACTCAGCCGCATACGACCGCAACACAATGCAGCCGAAATAATCACAGTAGTTTTAAACAACTGCCACTCCTCTTCAACAGTACCACGATCACTGGGTAGTTCTTTGAAACTTGAAGATATGTTATCTGCAAAATTCTTCCTCACAGCTCTATCCTCCAGTGCCTCCCATGTGATGCCCCAAGTCTGTCTGGACGTAGTATTTCGCTTGGTTAGCATGGATTCAGAGAACCGCAAAGTGCAGACAACAAGGTGGTGATCAGTTGATAGTTCTGCCCCTCTCCTCACATGAGTATCCAACACTGATCGGAATAAGTCAGCTGTACGATTACAAAACCAATCACTGATTTCTGGTCCATTGCATCCCTGTATCAGGTATATTTATGGACATCCCTGTACTAGAAGAAGGTGTTTGTGATGGAAAGTCCATTATTACAACAGAGATCCAACAAGCACCTCCCATTCGCATTTAAATCCGAGTCATCATTCCTCCCAATCATGTCTTTCCACATTTGGTCATCAGCCCATACGTGTGCATTCAAGTCGCCCACTAGGGTGACCGAATCTGGACCCGCTCTCATGCTAAGAGCAGCATCAACTTTATATAGAAAGAGTGGGTACTCTGTGACTGCATTCGGACCATATGCAATAGAGAGAGACCGATTCCCTATCTGAAGCCTAAGGGGGTCCAATCTGCAACATAATCTGCCGGCCAGGGACTTGTGAGTATCCCCACACCCTCCTTTTAAGTTCACAGTTCCAGAACCCGGACGTTTCGTAGAGTAATACCTATGATATCCAGTCGATATTGTTTGGCTTCCTCCACTAACTCTTATTCCTTTCCTGTCATGGAGAATACGTTCCAAGTGCCGATTTACAGCACCCGATTCTGCCGGCCAGGTGGCCGAGAGGGCTCTATAGGGCTCTATAGGGCTTTCTAGTTCTCGAGTCCGCCTGGTCGTGGGTTCGAATCCCGCCGTGGGCATGGATGTTTGTGTTTGTCCCGGGCTGCGTACGGATATAACGTGTAAAAGGCGCAAAATTACCTTAGTAATCGACGCCAATATTTTCTAATAAACCAACCAACCAACAGCACCCGATCCCGTTGTCGCTTTACCCGTTTCTCCTCCTGGGAAAAGGCATGCGCTGCCCTCGACCGTTTCCCGAAGCGCATAGCGTAGCGAGCACACTGGTGGGGCTTCTCTGAGGCATTACTCCAAGTAACAGCTGGGAGACTGTCGACTATTTTTCGAACGGGAGCCTCTGCCTAATTCCGGAACGCGGGTGACTTTAACCTGCGCCACACCCGATGCAGTCTGAATTCTATCATTCGTCGACATCATGAGATATATGTTTGTTTGGACACTGTTCGTCTCGTTTCTCAACCAGGACCTTTTTGGTAAAGGTGGCCCTAAAGTAGCAGTGCTACAATTAGCATAGCTCACAGAATCCCTGAAGCACCCAAAACCCTGACCCACGGTAATTCATCTTTTACGTTAAGAGCTGATTCTTATGCTTCTACATGTGCTGAATTCGTATCTGACCTAATTTTTTTTCTATCACCCACAGATTTCTTGTTTTTCAGTGAAACACTTCTAAATTATTCAGAGTTTGGGGCCTGATATACACTATATGATCAAAAATATCCGGACACCCCTCACAGATCATCGATTGGCCCAATGTCACATGATAATGACTTGCACATCATTTAAATAGCTTCCCACACCTTCAGACACAACTCTGCTTGGACATTGGCAAGAATGGGTCGTTCGGCAGAGCTCAATGAGTTCCAACGTGGAACCATCGTTGGATGTCACCTATGCGGCAAGTCCGTGCGTGACATTTCCAGCCTTCTTCAGATACCCAAGTCAACAGTAGGCGATGTCATTATGAAATGGAAGACCCGGGGATCAACAACAGTTCAACAACGAACCGGTAGACCCAAGAAACTAACGGACAGAGACCGTCGAGTGCTTCGTCGTGTCACCCGCAGCAACCGGAAGTCCTCGGCGGAAAAAATTGCCACAAAGTTTCGAAACGCCTCTGCAAATGATGCCAGTACCATGACAATTCGTCGGGAACTGCACACGATGGGATTCCATGGCCGTGCTGCTGCCCACAAGCCCCACATTAGCAGGGTCAACGCCAAGCGACGTCTGGAGTGGTGCAAAGCCCACAGAAACTGGACAATGGGCCAATGGAAACGTGTAATGTGGACAGACGAATCTCGCTACACACTCTGGCAATCCGATGGATGAGTTTGGGTTTGGCGCATACCTGGAGAACGCTTCTTACCTGAGTGCACAGAGCCCACAGTCAAGTTCGGAGGAGGAGGAGTCATGGTGTGGGGCTCATTTTCATGGTACGGACTGGGCCAGCTCGTTCCTGTGCAAGGAATCATGAACTCCGACCGTTATCTGAATGTTTTGGACAACTGTGCACTTCCAACGTTGTGGCAATTTTTCGGAAACGGACCATTTCTCTACCAACACGACAATGCTCCGTGCCACAAAGCGAGGCGTGTACAGCAGTGGTTTGCGGACTCAGGGGTCGAAGAAATGGGTTGGCCGGCACAAAGTCCCGACCTCAATCCTATAGAGTCTGTGGGATGAATTGAAAAGACGCTTGCGGGCCAGATCACATCGGCCAACTTCTGTACCTGAACTGATTCTCGCTCTTCGGGAGGAATGGAGGAACATTCCGGAAAGTACCTACCAACATTTGGTGGAAAGTCTTCCCCGAAGGGTGGAAGCTGTGATTCGGGCAAAGGGATGTGCAACGCCCTATTGATTTCCATGAAATCGTGGCTAGAGCGCAAACGTGCATGTGTCCGGATATTTGTGATCATATAGTGTATTTCCTTGTGGCCTAAAAATATGGATACTTTAACATTGCTTGGAAACGTGACGTGACAGTAAAAATCTAAAAGCAGACTCAGATTCAGTCCATTAAAAACGACAAGAATAAGGCAAATTCATTCAAGATGATTTTTCATCGTTGGCCTGTGTAATGGGTCTCTGAAATTTTACCCCATCCACTGATGAAATCTGGAATCACACCGTGATGAAAAACTGACCTCATTACTTATTTGCTACCGATGCTTGGATGTGATCCCACAGAAACTTTATTTCCAGCTCGGCAACATAACCCAGATGGCCACTAGCTAGGCTGTTGGTCGACATTTCGGTCATGGAATAATAGGTCTATTACTCCATGGTTTCGGTTATGGAATTGAAGGCTGACTGATTGGATATTTCTAGGGATGAATTTCATAAGGGAAGTTTTCAATCTCGTTCTTTTGAAAGGTGGAATGTTCAAGTGGAGGTTTTATTGTCTATTTTCTTTGTTTTTATTACTTTTGTTTATAAATTATGGTAATTTTTATCTTCATTCCAAGGAAATGATCTGATAATAAATAAATAAATAAATAAACAAATAAAAATAAAACATTTCGAACTCTATCTTCAAATCGAAATGATCGAATAAAGATTCAAGATGGCGACTGACGTCGTAGTCACTGACGATCATCTAGATTCACAGGCGATGGTTACACAGCAAAACTGGGCCCTTTTGATTGACGAGTTAAGAGGAATGATCAGTGAACGTATGGGGAATGGCAGGAGCCAAAAAACAGCGAACAATAAACAGGCTATTATGCAGAAAATCGATGAATTAGTGCAATCGGTCATGGCAATGAAATCTTCGACGATTTTTCCGAAGGAGAAAGAAAGTGACACTGGACAAGATCTTCATACCAGGCAAGTGCACGATCAAAAGATTCAGGTGGGCCCACGGAGGGACAAGAACTATTACAACACCTAAGTGAACTAAATCAGTCAGTTATGGACGTGGTGAAGGGAAATGGAGGTGATGTACAGGGTTGTGCATAACCTTTTGCTAGGGGTCTGGAAAATAAACAAAACTAAGTGGAATGTTCTGCGGTTGATAATCAAAAAGTACGTTTATTTCTGCTTATATCACATCAATATTTAGTGTGGCCACCACCTGCTTCTTGAACAGCACGCATCCGTTTCAGCTTTAATTTCTTGTGCAACGTTGCACAGCTGCGACGTCTTTTGCCACTGTTATTAGCAATGATGTTTTTGCTTTCCTGTGATAATTTCTCGGGCCTACCCTCAGCAAATTCGGCATGGCAGTTATCATAACCTTTCTTCCAATTGTCCGTCACCCATCTATCCGATCGGTTTAACTTGTTCGCAACCCATTTGCGATTAATAAAAGACGCACCTGCTTCCATTGCCTCTCGATATGCATTTGCATGAACTCTATCCATGAAACGCTGCTCTTCACTGTCATTTATTAAACCAGCCATATTTGTTTGATACCAATAGACGCACAATGAACTACTCTCTGCCGAAGCGTCATAAGAGTGTGCTACAACGCTGCGGTTTAAGTCGCAGCCCCCTAGCAAAAGGTTATGCACAACCCCGTAGATAAAAGTCACTTAAACAAATATTTAAGTAGTCATCTAACAAACAACATTTTCATTTCATCGATCATTGACGGCGTAATGGAATCAACACGTGTCTTACTTCAAGAAATGATGGCTAATACGACGAAGAAGGTGAACGAATTAATTACTACAACAAATGAAACCTTGACTAATCTGCTTGCCCTGCTAATTCTGGAGCCAAAGGAAGGAGGTAAAAAGATGACAGGTGCCAAACAGATGATATTCCCTAACTCTGAGGGAAATATGGAGGAGACGATACCACAAGATTTAGGTGGAGAGTTAGATGCAGCAAGACTTTCAAAGATATCATTTCTTACCAGACGTTAAAGCAATCTGTCAAAGTTCCCACATCTCCCATGAACAACCATATACAGAGAAGAAATAACAGATCAAATCAAAATGAGGAGTCGAGGGCGCCAGTCAAATAGTCGGAAACTCATTAAACGGCAAGAATTATAATAAACAGGAACAGCGTTGGGGTCAAGGGACTTGGCCGATCCCGGTAAAGAGTCGACAGACAGTACGGCTGAGATTGGGGAACATTGAAGATGACTGTGTTTGTGCTACGTTAGCTAAACTATTAAGAGAACATAACCACAAGGTTATTGAATGTGGAAGGTGGATCACACGGGCTGGAATGGTTGCGCCATATGTTTTCTTGAGAGTGGCCGATACCACCCTTGAGGATAGCCTAAAGGAGGAGGATTGGCCGAGGGGGATTTCTATTCGGCCCTTCTACGGCCCGAACCCAAACTTTAATACCGACTATTAGAGAATACAAAATACAGATGGGAGGCCTAGTACGCCTTAACGGGATGAGATCATACCTACAGACAAAAATTAAGATATTGTATTTAAATGCACGGTCAATTTTTTCCAAAACAGATGACTTACACGTGTTTTTGGTATCCAATTCCATTGATCTTTGTGGTATAACAGAAACATGGTTGACATCCTATTGCGCCAGCGAAACAATCGCTATTCCTGGCTACAAGACCTTTAGAGCTGATCGACAAACTAGAGGGAGTGGTGTCTTGTTTTTTGTGACGGCAAGTATCAAGACTTATCTCCTCAAATCAGTTAGTGACGCTGGAATGGAATTTGTTTCAGTTAAATGCCTTTTTGGCACAAAATGGACTGTGTCTACCATCATTTATCGACCATCATACATTACTATGGAGACGTGTGCCGAAGCAATTGGCGTTTTAGATGCTAAGGATTGCAATGTGATTTTGGGGGACTTTAATTGTAACGCCCTTTATGCCTCGCAAGATCTCCGTACGTTAACGGTGAGTACAACTTCTCTTGGGCTTAAGCAAATTAACAGCAGCCCAACGAGGGTTACTAGGGCTTCAGCCACGTTAATTGACCATATTTATATTCCGGAGACATGGACCTATATAGACCAGACTTATTTATCTTTGCCAAATTATGACCATAAACTTATTCAAGTCACTTTGCAGCCCTATGATGACATAAACCTAAATGGTGTATTGAGATATAAGACTGTTCCATGTTATCGAAATTTCAGTAAATACGAATTTGGTATGAACTTAAATCAACTGAGCAACAGCGAACTGGAGTCAATTAACGAAGTTAATCAACTTCTTAATTATATTAAGCTTTTCGTCACTAGTGCCGGTTTCTATTATAGCTGTGTTCGAAAGAATATGGGTAGTCGGAAAATTTGGTGGAATGAAACCTTATAGAAATTTGGAAAAATAAATTGGATATACATAAAAAGTATCTCGAGAAGAGAGTCTCAATCTTACGAATTATACAAACAAATTAAAAAAAACTTTTAAGAAGGAGATTCGGAAGAGAAAGAGAGCTGTGGCTTCCAAATATTCAAAAGCAAATCAGATGTGGCAATTGGTTAGACAAACTTGTTTTTCGCAATATCCCCGGAATTGCCCTGCGAAGAGTACGGGAATTATTTGAATTGGGTGAATAACCCGACTGAATTATTACAACCGGATAAAATAATACGGAGTACTATTAAGGTCAACAATGTATCTCCTGATCCGGCAGTACCATCACTGGCGAGTTTCCGGAAAATTCTTAAATCGGTCCGAATAAGAGGCTCAACCTATCCCTTAACTTTTACCTCTAAGATTCTTCAGAAGTTTAATTTGTCGGGTTTCTATTTGATTTACTTACTCTGTCAACTAATTTTACAGATTAAGAAATTTCCGGCAGCATTAAAAATTTCAAGGATTAATCCCATTTATATAAAGGGAGATCCCCTTAAAGTTGTGAACTATCGTCCCATATCGGCCCTTTCTCCGGTTACTAAATCGTCGAAAAAGTTGTCTTCCAGCCTATGGTTAATTATTTGTGGACTGTTATTCCGGAGCAACAAAGGGGAAGCCGTCCAGGTCACAAAGCTATTTGGACTCCTCTCGAGATCTATATGAAAATTATGGAGGCGCGCGATAACCATCGAAATGTTGTTATTATTCAAACGGATATTTCGAAGGCGTTTGATACGATTTCAAGAAATCAGCTGTTTTATGATTTAGCATCCCTAGGAGTGTCAAAAGATTTTATTATTCTTTTGAAAGATTACTGCCGGGAACGAGTTAATATCATCGGAACCGATTGTCAGCACCAATTCCCTTCGTGGGATAGTCCAAGGATCGGCCTTGGGCCCGCTGCTATTTGCGGTTTCTACAGCTTCGATTTATGCTCATCAGTTCAACTTACAGATGATCAGCTACGTCGACGACAATTTTCTATTTGCTTCCTACCTACCCCAGGATCAGAGTCGGATAACCGATTTATACCAACAAGATCTCTGTTTTCTGGCAGAATGGTACGCACGAAGAGGTTTGCTTTTAAATGAAGAAAAAACCAATATTATGACTTTACCCAGTGACGATCGAAATGCACCATCTATTAAGATTTTGGGAATTATTTTCGATAGTGGAATGAAATTTAATCAGTACATCGACCACCTTATTACTCAATTGCATCGACGAGCTTTTATGGTAAAAAGGGTAAGATCAGTCTTAACAGTACGTCAAATATGTCAGTGGATTCAAACGGTTATTGTGCCCCAGTTAAGTTACGGTGCGATTTTCTGGTCTTCAACGTCTTTGGCCAATGTTAAAAGACTTTCAGTTGCTTACCATAGGCTAATACGGACAGCATTTAAATTGTCAAGAACAGATTCGATAACTCTAATATGTACCAAGAACAATT
This sequence comes from Rhysida immarginata, assembly GCA_023313115.1. Lineage (NCBI taxonomy): Eukaryota > Metazoa > Arthropoda > Chilopoda > Scolopendromorpha > Scolopendridae > Rhysida > Rhysida immarginata. The sequence continues at coordinate 79,996 of JAHWFO010012653.1, forward strand.
TACCCACGGTAAAATCAATTAGTAAAATTGTGCAAGTAACCGAACTGGTCGATGCTTTGCGTAATGACAAACATCCAGCTATTTTCGTGAGATCTTGGTTTAAATCAGCCCTAACAATTCGGAAAACACGGAGATTCCAGTTTGAGATCCCCATTCTGGTCTCAACTTTAAAAGCCAGGTGTTTCCCCTGTAGTGCCATAATATTGTGGAATGCCCTGCCATATGAAATACGATCGACGGTCTTTGCTTGTGATGCAACTAGCTGTCTGAAGGCCTGCGCACATTTTAAAAGAAGGATTAAGCAATATTATATTATCACGCAAGCATCTAATAATACCTGATTTCGCCCGTTTGTCTTTTTGGTCACTTACGCCACCTTCAGTTTTTTTAGTTTCTAACAAATTACGTAGGCCTCTTGGCCGTTAAGGGAGTTTTGACTTTTCTATTTCTTACTTTTACTCCATGTTGGAGTGTGTAACACTAATAAATAAATAAATAAATAAATAAATAAATAAATAAATAAATATTGGGAATCGACCAAAATGTCTCCTCTAAAAATATTTTTTTTTGTTTCATTTTTACCCTTAATTCTTTCAGCAACAAAACAATTCGCAGTCAACTGACTTCATGAATAAACTAAAAACCGATGAAAATGCTTTTTCAATTATGCATCATGCATATTTTATTGAAAATTCTTGAGACAATACCAAGAGTACAAAAAGGAATATTAACAATACTCTCTGACAATGTTACTTGTTTCAAATATGGGTTAGAGGGGAGGGTCTGGGGGGCTCATCCCCCGGTCTTAAAAATATAATTTCCTGATGTCCAGACTGTCTTGTATCACTGAATATTAAAGAATAAAGAAACAGGTCCAAGAAAAGTGATACGGTAAACTATTTTAATGGCTTTTTCCCTTCCCTTGGTCGCGCGTAACCTGTCATCGCGCGATTATGCAGTTCAGAGATCCTTAATCTAACGAGTTGCGACAATAAGCAAAATTCCCATAGCAAAGTTGATATGGCGAAAATACCCGTGGCGCCCTCTCATAACAAACGCTCAAATGGCAAGAGAGCATTCGCAAGTGTCGTACCTAACCATGGCCGACTAACAATCCTTTTATTAATTAAATAGAAGTGAATTCTTTTCGATTTATTTCTTAATTTCTTTAATTTTTAATTTAATTTAATCAATTAATTAATTTTATCAAGTATTTAATGTTGTGTGACGTCTCAGTGGAGTTCTTGCGAAGCTGATGCGATTTATCTGAAACAAATAAGAGGTCGTCCACAAATTACGTCATCTTTTTCCAAATAATTTTGGGGGGGGGCGGGGGGGGGGGGGGGCAAAGGTCATATTGGAAAACCCCCCCCCCCCCCCTCAGTCATATGTCATTCTGACATGAAAAGTACCAATTAAATTCTATTAACCAAGATGTATCGAGATAATAAATAAAAATAATGCCACTAAAAAGGAAAAAACATTACATTTATTGAAATACGTAAGCATCAAGAACAGACGGAGGGTTACACATCCCTGGTACACATCTTTAATCCATGGTGAGGTAGCCCACACCTCCAAATCTTTAATTATTACAGACGTATTTTTGGGGTTGCTTCAGGAACGAATACGTCAGAATTATCATATTCGCTAAGTCATACAAAAATCATCATCATCTTCAATAGATGACTGCAAGTTTATTCCTCCTTGTTTGCAGATAATATTATCTACGACTGCGAGTGTTATAGTAGGAAAATTCAAATTACATGTAGAGGTCTTACCATGAACTGCTTTGTGTAGTTTCATGCGCTTGACAGAAGGGAAATAAAGACCACAGATTTGGCAAATGCGTTTGTGCAAGTTTTTCTGCACACTTGGACAAACTGCATGATATGAGAGTATTGCAAGCTTTTTACATGCAGTTGGGATAGCTTTATGAGACAGTGCAAGTGTTACAAACAAATTTGGAAACTGGTCGCTGGGATGAATGGGATTTGCCTGTGAAAGTGTTGTTCGCAAACTGGTTTGTTCGTTATTCCAAAAAGTTGTTAGGTGTCTGCTTTTCTCCCCTGGATTGTCAGGTAATTCTTCTTAAGAACATTTAATGTTGGGTTAAGAGTTAAGAATTTTGTTTCTCATCTTATGCTTTGATTCGTATACGTTTATATTTATCCCAAGTGTGCAGAAAAACCGGGTGATTCAGTCAATTTCTGACCATTTCACTCGAATGACGTGCATTAGAGACAAACAATTGAAAGAATATGAGCGCCATATTGAATTTCTAAATAGTTGGAGTTTGTATTGTTGCAACGGCGCTGCATGAAAATCGTATTGTTGAAAAATGGCGCCCGCTTTATCAACAGAGCAGAACTGCAAGGTTGTCGAATGGTATTTCGAGACAAAATCACCTGTAACCGTGCAAAGAAAGTTCCGTAAGGAGTATAAGTGTCGAGATGCACCAGGCAGGCAAGCAATCATGGATTTTGTCAAGCAATTTTGTGCCACTGGATGTGTTAAAGGCAAGAAAACAGGCGGGAGCGAAGCTCGTGTTCGAACGGCCGAAGTTGTCGAAAATGTTCGCACAAGTTTGGTCGATTCCCCTACCAAAAAATCTGTTCGCCGCCTATCCATTGAAGAAGGGCTGTCGTATACCACGACGTGGCGAATTTTGAGAAAGGATTTACACCTGTTCCTGAATAAGATCCATGTTTATCAGGAGTTAACAGACACTGGAAGACAGAAGCGACAACAATTTGCGATGGAGTTTGGAGCAGAAATGGAAGCCAATCAGGACATTGTAGACAACCTGTGGGTGTCAGATGAGGCCTTCTTCCATCTGTCAGGTGAAGGTGACGTTAATAAACCCAAAGTTCGTTTTTGGGGTTCCCAGCACCCTCATGAGATCCATAAGTCACCTCTTCATCCACGAAAGGTTATGGCTTGGTGCGCGATTTCCATAAGAGGCATCATTGGTCCGTTCTTTTTTGAGGGCACCGTAACGTCACAGGCTTACCTTAACATGTTGGAAACCTTCATCCCCGAGCTGCGAAGGAGGCGTATACCGCTTCGACATCAATGGTTTCAACAGGATGGGGCTAGGCCTCACACCACTAATGAAGTGCTAGACTTTCTCAGTCAGAAATTAGGAAATCGTGTCATTTCAAACAGGTTTCCAGATCGATTCGGGGGTGGCTTTCTTTGGCCCCCTACGAGTCCTGACCTAAACCCATGTGATTTTTATCTCTGGGGGTTCCTTAAAGACAGTGTGTTCACTACAGCACCAAGAACCCTAGACCAGCTGCGACAAAGCATCGTCGACTGCTGCACCCTTGTGGATGCAGAAATCCTGGATAGAGTTATGAACAACTTCACCATTCGGCTGCGAGCAGTTCAAAACGTTCGTGGTGGCCACATTGAGCATATCATCAAGACTTTTCCACGGGAATAAAAACTCCGAACTGCCTAAAATATCATACTGAAATGCTAAGTTTGTAAACATTAATGGGTCAATACATCATAGTACTGAAATGGTCAGAAATTGACTGAATCGCCCTGTATAAAGGGTACATGTATATCATTAAATCCATCCCATATTTTCATATAACTTGCCTATTGGTTTGTTAATATGGCATATTATATTAGTGATTGATTAACAATTTGTTATTTAAAGGCATTAGTTAATTAGTTTGTTTATTAATTATGCGTTTATAACTTTCTCTTATGTATTTGTTCAAACATTTCTCAATGTACTTAGTTGTTAGAAATTCACTCTCCACCCATATCAATTTCTTCCACGATTGACTGGATTATAATGTAAATTGCTCACATTTTAAATCTTATAAATTTTAACTGGAGATGGTTTAAAACCGAAACGCGTATTAAAAATAAAAATCAAATTTTTTGCAAATTTGAACCTGATATCACTGTTCTTAATTCATTGTGCAACATGGAACAATTCAATCTAAGTAAAACCACGGATAAAAGATACCCATTTTATCTGTGGTAAAATGTCTCGTCTAGTCAGGTAATTAATTCTCTGCACTTCCTCAAGTCAATTATAAATTTACATTTATTTATGTATTTAAATTGATTAGTGATTACTGTCATTTTGGGCAGAACCCCCAACCCCTCCCTCGTCATTTTCCGTCAGGATTCCGCGATACCCCCCTCCTCCCTTGGATGGATGACGTAATTTGTGGACGACCCCTAAGTTTAGATCGCGTCGGCTTCGGTTCTTGTCTTCCGGAAGCGGAAATTCTATTGCCCGATGCTCAATAAACAATATGGCCGTGGCAACGCCTTAAATTTTTTACGGGACATTACAGACAACGTCAACATTGTTGAATAAATTTCTTCCTTTGATTACTTTTATACGCGGATTGATTTTTGAAGGCCTTTAATCCTATTCGAGTTGGTCGTCTATCGAAATGGTGTAGTATTTTTAGTCTGAATGAATATTTTACGTAGAATGCATTTGATTTATTGATTATGAGTAAGTGGTAAAATAATGTCAATGTAATCACGATTATGGATCCGATGAGCTTTGTGATGGCTTTTTTAATGCCTATTGTCCCAGATCGAAAAGGCTATAAAATGTGGAATTTTTAGATAGATCAATACTTCCAATATGCTAAAGTGCACAACGTAATTTAAATTTTCAAATTCATGTATTGGGAGGGAGTTGTGAATTGCAGCGTTCAGGGTTTTGAGTGATCGCTTGAAGATCAGCATCATACACTCTCTCCCAAACATGAATAGGAATCTCATCAATGTTTGTTTAAGATTTGTTTGCCATTCAGTTATAATTACATCATCATTAATTCATAATGCATCTTTAACAGTATTGTATTTTTAAACATTATGATGGACTAATTTGTGCTTGTTTATCTTGTAATTCCAGTCTGAAGTCGAAGATACGTTGAAACGCATCCAGTCTCATAAGGGTGTTTTAGGAACAATTATTATTAATTCGGAAGGTAAATCGATACATTGTTAACAAGATAGACTATGCCATCCGTTTGAGAAAATAAATTTAATTCGAGGATATCAAATTTAAATATCAGATGAGAATGAGTCAAACTATTATCACCAAAACGAACGTAAAAGTTTGAGTAATTTAAATGCTGGAAAAATATGAATGGGTAAATATATTCGATAGCATATTCATTGGGTGAGTGAATTAGATTTGCATGAGCTTGTTTGAGTAAGCTGTATACGTGGATGTGTAAGAATAAGCACAAATTTTTGAATGGACAAATAGTGTATAAGACAGTGAGGGTATATAAATGAATTCGTGACAATAAAGAGTGAAGCAATAATACAATATTGTGTAGGAATTTTATAATTTAAAAAATTCTAGAATTTGTCAGTGTAAGTAGCATAACTACATGCAAGTAGTATTTGACCATGAGATATGCCTTATGTCATATCATTGTTGACATATGGATCTCAATTGTTGACTTGATAAATGTATCTCATTTTACTAGGATTTATATTGTTAATTTAATTGCCATATTGAATAATGAGTGAATACTGCAGTTCATATTTTTATGTTGATATTCTATAGCTCCATAATGATTGGTCAAATTTTGAATTTTTTTTTTCCAAAACTTAGTTATTATTGAGTCTGCTTTATGGACATATACAGATGTTTACTAAATATACAGCAAAAATTCAAGCATGATTCTTTTGGTTATTTTCAGAATGCCACTTCTTTTTTTTTTTTTCCCAAAGATAAAGGTTTATGCACGATGGTGGTTTATGATGTGGTTATGCATTTTAATGTAAGTATTTGTGTGGGCTAAGTACGTGAAGACTTTTTTTAACATCAGTTTTCATGAACATTTGGGTTGGAATTCTGTGTGACTGGCTAATTGGACCAGTTTTTCTACCAGAAAGACTTAACCCATGACATGTAGTGAAATTTTTGGAACACTCACTATCTATATTTCTAAAGGATATATCACTGGCAATGAGAAATATAATATGGTTTATGCATGATGGTGCATCAGCTGTTTTTAAATGCAAGATACCAGGACCGCTGGATTGGTCAAGGTGGGCCTCATTTATGCCCTGCTTGATCCCCTGACTCCCTTGGATTTTTTTCTATGAGGCCATCTGAAGTGGTTAGTTTACACTACTCCAATGGAAAATGTAGAAGATTTGAGAACTTGGATAATTGATAGGTGTAATGCAATAAGAAACAACTAGTGTTTTTGAAAGAATTCGGCAATCATTGAGAAGATTGGATTCATGCATCCTAGCTGGTGGTAGTCATTTTCAGCAGTTATTGTAGATTAAGAAGCTTTACATGTAATATTAGGTAATAAATGATTGTTTTTTGTCGAAAATCCATTGTCACCCTGTATCTTCGAAACAAAGCAGCATTCCAGAAATTATCAAAGAACAAAAGATTCTTAAACTAACCCAAAAAAATCATGCTTTGAACTTTTTCTATATATATATATATATATATACAGGGTGGTCGATCAAAGTGAAGGCATTGAAATATCTTAAAAACTATGCATTGGAATGAAAAACGTTTGGAATGAAATTTGTTCATCTCGATAGGGCCTATTCAATATTATTAAAATTGACCCGCACTCCCTAGGGGTGGGTGAGGGGTAACAAAGAAAATCTTAAATGGGAAACATTTGTTACCCCCACCCAGCCCCAGGGGTGTCAATTTTAGTATCAGTGGATAGCCCCCTTCGAGACAAACAAATTTCATCCCAAACATTTTTTATCTGATGCATAGTTTTCGAGATATTTCAATGTCTCCACTTAAATAAACCACCCTGTATAGAGATATTGAATATCAATTATTGATAATTTCGATAGCATCTGTCGGAATATTGATCTCTGGTCAGCACAAAAATTTATTGATTTTATGTGTACTATTAAACTCATTTGGTAACAATTTTCTGTGAGGCACAGTTTTCGAGATATAGCATTAACTTAATCTTAAAACACAACAGATTTTCTAATTTTCTTGTGAAATAAAGAAATAAGTTATATAAAAATGGTGAATTTGGGGAACATGGTGTGGTCTACAAGTTTTCCATGCCACTTTTGTTGCATCATACACCGTTAAAAAGTTATGTTATGATTTGACCCAATTATCAGATTGCATATCCTCACTTTCCTGTAGCATTGTATTAACAGATTGTTGGCAATTTTAATATATTTGTAGATATTTGGGTGGATCATGTCAAAGTAAACACCCTGTATATTATAAACGGAAACGACTTGCCTATATTTGCGATCCTGTGTGTGATAATATCCCTAACTGCAGCCTTTAATAAATTCTTGGTATTTTCATCAGTGATGTTCCAGACGTAGTAATCTAGAAGGATGAAACCTGGAGAACTATACCTTATCAATGAATGAAACACTGGGTGTATTAGTTTACAATGCTCTTTATAACCAATGCACAAATTTGGCATGATATCTCATAGATACCTGACTATAGGATAGAGGCATTCTTATCTTTGGGGTTGCCTAATAACTTCAAAGTGTTAGGGTTGCGCAAGGCCAACCTGAAGTCGTATTCCTTAAAAATCTTCTGCACAGGCCTTTGGTTAATCTTCTGTTATAGGAGATGGATAGGAATTGGTTTCTTCTCATTGACCGATTAATTTTATTCTGCATCTCATGTCTCCTTTTGTTTATAATAGGTTTTTATATTTTTTCTTCCTTATTTGGAGAATGTTTCACATAAGCGGTCGAGAAGAAGTCCAATGTGTTCTGTCCATCATGCATAATAACTTGACATGTTAGTGTTCCTGCAAAATTTCATTGAATGCCAATAAAACTTGAAGACTTTTAAGTTTTGTCAATTTACTTTCTGGACACTGCTTAAAAAAGTACGACAACAATGATAGCTTGAAATTGGAACAGAATCTCCATCTTTGACAGTGCATTTGTGTTAAATTTTAGATTAGTTCTGTGTATAATGTGCAGTTATGGATTAGCTTAATTTTGTTAGCATGTAAAATGTTAATATTTAATTTTTTGTAATATTTTTAGGAATACCCATAAAATCCACATTGGATAATTCAACAACTGTTCAGTATGCTGCTCTCATAGGGCAATTGACAGACAAGGCCCGCAGTGCAGTGAGAGATCTTGATCCCACAAATGATCTGACGTTCCTGAGAATAAGATCAAAAAAACATGAAATTATGGTTGCTCCTGGTATTTGTTTTATTATGATATATATTTTACAGAAATTGTAATTAACATTTAAATTTTATCATCATCTTAATTGTTACCTTCGTTTTTGTCTTTCTTGCAGATAAAGATTACGTCTTAATTGTTGTACAGAATCCCAGTGATTAATTGTGGACGTTTTTGCATAATTCTTATTGCATTTTCACTTTCATATACACAGATTGAGATTTCTTTTCTTTTATTTATTTTTAATTTCATTTTATGCCTCCATTTGTTTCTTTCTTTCTTTTTCTTTTTTTTTTGCTAATTTAACTATTAATTAATCTGTTAATTTATAAATTGTGGATAAAATTCATTCAATGGTGAGCTTTGTTGTTATTAGAAGAGGCATATATGTAAATAAAAAGAATTTAATTCATGTTTGTTATATGAGTAATGGTTTCAAGTTAATGCAGTGACAACTTAATTATTAAAAGTAATGAGGAGTAGAAGTTTGAATTCTTCATATCACAGCCTTTTTTACTGTTCTTAATCATGTACTGCAGCTAATAAATTGGAACGTACAAGATCACAGTGTGTGTTTTTATCTGAATATTAATGTATGCAATGGCAATTTATAAAAGGAAAAAATAACTAATATGTCCTCTTTCATTTTCTTCATTTTCGTTGGCACAGGAGTTTCGATTGGCAGCGTCTAGTGACGTAAGTGATCACACGGTCTATCGGGAGATTGTTACACTTTGGTTTTCATGGACGAGCAGCAGTTCACAAGCCAAATATCACAGCCCTCAATGCGACCCGTCTTTTACAGTGGTGCAAGGAACGCCACCACTGGACTCCAGAACAATGGAAAACCATCCTATGGATTTGGCAAACAATATTTACAGGACTGTGTTGTACCCACAGAGAAATTCGGAGGAGGTGGCATCATGGTCTGGTCCTGCTTTTTGTGGTATGGTTTTGGTCCTCTTGTTTTTAGTTCGTGGAACCATGAATGCCAAAGTGTACTAAACAGTTCTGGACAAGTCTGCGCTACCGACATTGTGGGAACACTTTGAAAATGGCCGATACCTGTTTTAGCACAACAATGCTCCCTGTCATCAGCAGGCGTTATTAACACCTGGTTTAAGGAAGTGGGGGTGGGGAAACTTGGCTAGCCAGCCCAAAATCCAGACCTCAATCCATTGAACACCTTTAGGACGAATTGGAGCGCTGGATGAGAGCCAGGCCATGCCACTCAAACACCACCACTGAGTACATTGGTCTGTGTGCTCGTCACCTTGTGTGACAAATGACAAAGTAAAAGGGTGCTTACTGCAACTATGATGCTCACTGGAATCATTAAATGAACTCATTAAAGCGAATCGTCGCATAACACAAACAACTTCAATCTTCCTGTTGGCATCGTGAGCATGTGCAGGCAATAATTGCAGATGGATCCTGCGAATGCTTCTTCCCGACGTGAAACAGAAGAAATTGGACATTAGCCAATAATGGTTTCTGTGCTATGAATGTGAAGGTAGCAGATTCTTAAACAATGTTGTCACAATATCAAAAGCTGGATACACCACTTCGATCTTGAAGATGAGATCATCAATGGAGTTCTGCCACAAAAGATAAAGGCTGTGCCATCAGCAGGCAAACTCGTACTTACAATCTCCTGGGAACTATGGAATATGAGGTGCTTGTGGAATTCATGCCTAAAGGCACTACCATAAGAAGTAGAATCTGCTAAGAAACTGTGGACACAGTGAGACTGATGAAGAAAGCATAGCTTTCGAAATGTACATCTGAGGCATTAAAAATGGTTATTGTGAATTTGTGGTTTCTTCTCATCACTCGATTGAACTACCATAAATTTTAGAAGGTACTGTGAAACCCTAAAAAAACTTAAAGCACGAATTCAAAGACTTCATCCACAAATGGAGCAACCCTTCCTATAGTGACATTCTAGTCTAACACCAGTGCAATGACAAAACAGATTCAGCATCTTGGTTTGATTGTTGTTGATCATCCTCCATACAGTCCCGACCCAGTGCCAAAATATAAGTAATACTTGAGATTGCATAGCTCTGATTCTGAACATGTTTTACAGAAATTCATGTTCTCATAAAATAAAACGGGCTGACTAGATTTCAAATTTATAATGACTAGGAGATTAGGAATGACAATATTGAATTAAAATATTTATATTCCTTATTAGTAAATGACAATTTTTTTGGAGCCTTGCATGTGGGATCACATTGGAAGCAGTCTTTTTTTTAATAAATGTTCAAGAGTCTTTACCGTATGCTGCCATCTGCTATTGGCAATGAGCACTATCGGCTTCATTTACTTGTAAAACAATTTACACACAGGCTCTTAATGGGGGGAAAAATGTCTAACTCAATCCTTTCTACACAAGGACAGAAAGGGTTGGGCTGTATAGTACTGTGTAAGATTGTAGAACATGCCTGGAAGTAACCATTTGTCCAGCTAAAAGAGTTTGAGGAAATGTCTTAAGTGGGCCTTCCGGAGGAAGAATGGCCCTTATGGGAAATTGCACAGAGTTAGATGGCAGATATCTGCAGTGCATGGCTGTTGAAGATACTGGGAAGAGGAAGGATTATTCAGCTCCAGATGTTATTCAAGACAGTGCAGGCTTTTCAATGAAAGTGAGGATCAGCACAGGCCAAACACTCACGTCCACTGAAATCAGAGGCACAGTCACCATATCTGCCAGCTTGGACCATAGTAATCTCCTGGAAGATGGTTTGCTAGGAGGATTGAATGGAAATCGTTTCTGTCCAGCAAAGGTTTTTCAACAGTTGCTCACGTTTGGCGTATATGGAGAGGACATTGAATGCTGCATCCTATGTTTACAGAGGATTGTTAGGGATCTATGGTAACAAGTTACAGAGGCCCAGAAAAGGTGGAACACCCCTTTCTCCACCATCGAGTGCATTCACTCTGGTAGCCATGCATCGCTACTATTGGCCTGTACCGGAGTTTCCACTCCAAGAGATCGGAACACAGAATACCAAGTTGTAATCACTCCTGTTGACACTCTTTCCAAAGACCCTCCACTGTTCGTGGTCATCTCTTTTCTGAGAACCCGTTTAAGTAGGCCAAAGCTACAAAAATCCACGGGTATGTCACTGAATGGAATGGAGCGAATTCCAGTATCTTCTTGCATGCATTCCATGAACAGGCAAGTTGACGAGGCTGTGTGACTCGATGCTTTGTCTTGGTACAGCCATACCTTGTTTACCTGAAATGTAAACCAGAAATGTCATGGGTAAATATGGGGGTTAGAATGTTAGTCTGATAGTATTTGGCAATGACTTTGGCCTTTGACTCAACTCTATGTAAAGTTAACTTGCTGTTATAGGTATATCCTACCACGAGCATGAAACCTTTTGAAAATGTTTCCTTGTATTCACGGTACAATTTTCTGAAGTCCTTAGAACCCCTTGGGTAGTAAAAAATAGTTCGGCTCTTGTCACAGTCGCTTAAATAACAATATGCCTCATCTAGTGTAACCAATCATCTGCCAGGTATCATCTATACAGTCTACAGCAGTTGGTCTGTCGCTCTTGAACTTGGCATGGCAATAACTTATGAACGTGGCTCTTGTGTCACGCTTCTGCAGTTGTAAATCACAGTTGATAATTGTGTTTATCATGTACACAGATGTCCATAACTTCTTTGCAATGGCCCGTTATGTTGGTGGGTTACATCCTGGTGACGAGGCCCCCAAACTTTCTAGATGACACGAGGAGTATGGCTAGTCAATGGTCTTTTATTGGCCTGCTTTTTACCCTCAGGAATGGCACCGCTTCTGGTTTTGCCAGTTATTTAGTACATTTGATATTCCTTTCTCGGAAACTATGAAGTCTCGCTTTTTGCATGCTTTCATAATTTTGGAATAGCTGAATTTGACATTGGAAAGGGCTGTTATGTAGCTGTTCCAATACCTGTCAATTTTCGGTGGCAAAACTCAACGTTTTTAACTCGCTGTTTGAATACTAATTATTTTAATACCCGTCCTAATAATAGTCCACGTGATAGCTCACGTGAAATGAACGTGCACGCCACATTTAAATATGCTAATTGATACCATAGATTCTTAACAACCCTCTAAGAGTCTTTAGAATATCATGCAGCCCATCCTGATTCTTGTTGCAGCAAGACAATGCTTATCCGCACGTAACTCGTATAACTCGTGTGATCTTTGTAGGTTAAGCAGCATTTGTCTAATGTAGGGTCGCAGAAAATTTAGTGGCCGACCCATTCTTTTCAATTATTTTATAAATTTACTCAGTAACTAGAGGAGAAAGCAAACACCTTATTTTCTGTGGATAATTTCTTAAGATACTTACGAGAGAGAGAGATACACAAACACTTTCCACATTTGATGTATCTCTGTCTCGTAAGTACCTTATTAAGTAATGTGGTAATTTAGAGTGCTTCAAGAGTTCTTTGAAATTTTTAGGTGTTAAAGGCGGTTCGCGAAACCAAAAGATTTAGGAACGAGAAACGTTGCTTTGCAGCATATCCATCAACTTCCATGGTCAGCACCACAGATTACCAGCACTGTCATAGATGTTTACTATCTAGGGGGCTATGGCACTGTGCACCAGACAGGGAGAAAAGAGCACACTGCATTGTAAAACGTTTAGTCTACGAAGTTTGTAAAATAAATTGTCTGTCTAGATGATGTTATAAAATAGATTTTACTGGTGGGAAATATTAAACATTAATCACTATATTGAAAATTAAAATATGTGATTTCTTTTAATGTTAGAATGGATAAGAATGTATCGCTGAGCAATTTGTGGCTGGAATCATGACATTAAATATGGCGGCGTTCATATCTAAATAAGTGAACTTTTTTAGGTTTTCTTTTAATTATTTATTAATATTTATTGTCGTGTCATTGTTTTCATAACAATCTTATGATAATGGGAGCAATTAAAATCGTATAGCGATGAAATTAACGTAACACGATGTAGAAGCGATAAAATTTTCTCCCGAGTAGACTCACAGTTTCGATTCCAAATTCCACATGGGCAGACATGGATTCAAGTTTAGAGCAAACCCTTTCCAAATTGTTAATTCCAGATAATTCTGTAATTATTCAGGTAAGAATATAATCGCCATCATAAAATAATCTACGCGTCGATCGTGTTCTTAATAGTGAAAAATGGCGATGTTCTCCATTTAATATTTAGTAAGATGTGCCTTGATCCTCGAGGTATAAATGTAGACAGATGTTCCCGTTAACCACATTCCCGATGTTAATTTTAAATTGTATTACTTCAAAGCCGAGGGAACATACTTTGATTTTCGATCATAATTATTAAATGGTTATGAATTTGATAAATGACAGATCGGCGACCATGAAGGTCTAGTGTTGGTCGCCGACCGCAGCCGTTCTCTAATCCGACACGTTTTTAATTTCGCGTGAGTTTCATAAAATTAAGCTCTAAAAATAGAACTAGAGAAGGTTCGCGATCAGGTTGGTCAATATTTGAAAATTAGAGAACGTCTGTCTGCACTTGATCCATAGATTTCATTACGACTGTACCACAATCATACCCTATTCATGGGCGTAGCCAAGAAGGAGAGGAGGGGAGGGGGGTGCGCGTTTTTTTTATCCTTCAGAAGCAGCAACATATCAATATGAGTGTTTGAGAGGAGTATGGTTCTAACAACTTGCGAGATATTGGGTGGTTCAAAAAAATCACTGAATGTCTTTCCTGTAATGCTTCAGTTGTAAATTTAATGTACTCAATGCAGCCATAGATTACTTATTACACAGATGGGTCATCATTTGTCCTGTCTGTATAATAAGTAATCTGTGACCCAGATATAGATTCATGCGCATCTGACAGCTTACAATTGCTGCTTCCATCAAGGACAAAGATGGATGGATTGATCAACAATTATATTTTCTACAGAGTGTCCGAAAAGTCCCGCACAATAGGCGAAATCGGAGTATTTGTTCAATATGTCCTCTGTCAAGTTCCAGAAGATCTATAGGCGGAATTGCAGATTAACACCATGGGACCATTCATCCTCTTATTGGTGCGTAGGTGGGCCATACCACAAATCTTCATACTGTACACCCGTGACTTCCGATACCTCCCTGAATAAAAATTCCATTGGATTCAAATCTGACGAACATGGAACTCATTCAACAAGTCATACGTGATCAATCCAGTGTTCAGGAAAGGTTTCATTCAGCCAGACAAAGCAAAACAGAAATATTAGAATTTAACCCATGATGCAGGACTTTCGAACACTCTATATAACATAGTGGAAATGAAGAGTCAACACAAGCATTTTCGCCAAGTTTTAATTTATTACTTCTGAAAAGCAAACAATGCTATGCAGCTTGTAAAAAGTGTATGGTAATGAAGCCCTTAAAGAACTCCAGTGTCAGTACTGCTTTGCTAGTTTTCTAGTCAATTCTGGTGATGCTCTCAATATGGTAGGATGTGATGTTTTTTTGAGCTGTTACCAAGGAATGTTGCAATCAATTCGGTCATCTACTGTCAACAAAAGGACAAATTAAACAAATCACTAGCAGAAAAGTGTCGAGAATTGAAAAATCAGAAAGGATTGATCTTCCATCATGACAAATGCACAACCACACAAAAGTGTGATGACATGTGGAAAATTGTTGGAGCATGATTGGAATGTGTAGCCTTGCATACCATATTCGCCAGACCTTGCTCCATCAGACTTCTGTTTGTGTAGGTTTTTGCAAAACTCCTTGAGTGAAAAAAAAATTTCAGTTTCAGATGTTGCTATCAAAAAAAATTTGTTCAGTTCATCACTACCACAGAAAGGTTTTCGAGAATGGGATCATGAAACTTCCCAAAAGATGACAATAAGGTAATCAAAAAATGAAAAATATGGTCTTGAAAATCACTGGAAAAAACGCAATGACTTATTGAACCACCCAGTAGAAGTGAATGTATATTAGTTGGCGCAACTGAATGAGGTTTTGCATTTGCGAAGCAAGTTTGAGAGAGATGGTGGTTTCATGGCATGATTTCAAGAAGAAAATGAGCTGGATTGCAAGTCATCAGTGCTCTGGGGAAATATGCAAGAAATGGCTGTGTACTGTAACATTTTTCTGTATACAGCATTTAGGCACTACTACTCCTCCCAAAGCCCACAAGAAATTATACAGTTGCACTCAAAAATCAATGATTAATAGTGTTTCATTTGTAATGTTGACAAAATAAACAAACTGAGCCTAAAAATCAGCTGCAGTGTACGTTAACTGATACCAAGATAAAATCAATTATTTTGTTAAATTAGCAATTTCTTGTTAGGATTCGCGAAGAATAAGATAACTATGAAAGCATGAATTCATAAGTAAACAACCACTTGTCATTTATTTACTTTTTCATTTATTATACAGCTAATTCTAGCAACAGAAAGATTGTAACTTTTGTACTTGGTTGCATAACATTTATCGTCAGTGAGCCCGGAATCCATGGACTTTGGATCGTCTATCAAGCTCTTCCCATAGAGATGCTCAATAGATTCAACTCTTGAGATTCCCAAGACTATTCAAGTAAATGAATGTTTTTGGACTTAAACACTCCTTGACAAGTCTGGATGTGTGCTTCAGGTCATTAGAGAGTTTAAGTTACACGTAAACGTGACGCAAACGCGTGTGACGTTTCCGATCTGAAATGGCGTAGCTTTTTCATTGTTTACAATTCTAAACAATGAAAAAGCTACGTCATTTCAGATCAGAAACGTTACACGCGTTCGCGTCACGTTCACGTTTACGTGTAACTTAAACTCTCTATTGTCTTGTTGAAAGACTCGTCCTCATTGCATTTTATTTTTGGCAAATGGCAATGTATGTTCTGCCAAAATATCTCCAGTGGTGCCTCTAGGAAAAATCAGCATGATGCAGTGCCATGCTGCCCCTTGCCCTATCACGCTGCCCCTCGGCCCACCCACGCTGCCCCTCGACGCTGCACAAACACAAGAAACTGAATCCCATAAATGCCAACAATGTGCGGCTTAAGTATTCATTGGAGCTTATCATTGTGACGTGAGTGATTTAAAGCCTAAACATTTTAATTAAAATACTAAGTACCATCATTTAAAATATTAACTAACTACATCACTTTAGTTGGTAGCCGTGAAGAGCTGTTCATCGTGTTACTCCTTGTGCTTTTCTTATCCTCCGTGCTGACAAGTCGAGCCTTTTGTATTCGTGTGCGGTGGTTTCCTGTGGTCGCTTTACTGTCAAAACAAATCGATTCGTCCGCGAGAAGAAGTATTCCTCAATAAGCTTTCACGTTTAAATTAGCATTAATAAAATATGTTGAGGGATAATACAGATCAACTGTATAAGGTATAAAGTTTAAAAATCTTAATGCAATCATTATTCGCAATTTTATCCTGCAAAAATAGTTCCTAAATTGTTGAAAAATATACTTTAAGAACTATTGAGAACTGCACCATCAGATGACGTCTTTTTGTGGCATCACAAAGTAAGGAAGAGATTAGCCTAGAAGAAATTAGTAAGCCTTCCGAAGGATTATGCCTAAAAAATATAAATGTAGGTCACTGAAATGCATGTACTTTTATTAACTTTAAAATAAGACTTTAGCTGCATTCAGTGCCTCTTTCAGACATTCAGTGCCCCATTGCCTTCGAAAGCACCATGCTGCCCTTTGTTTCTGTAGCCATCACTGATCTCGTAGATGCATTTTTATCCAAGATGTCTTCAGTGAGGTGCAATGGACCGATATGTTCACAACTGAAGCAATCCCAAACCATTTTACTTCCTCCTTCATGCTTGACATTGAAAGTTGATAATGAGGATGGTTTCTTTGGCCTTCTTGGCATCAATCATATTTAATATTATAACGACCAAACAACATAAATTTGGAGTCATCACTCCAAACAATTTTATCCCAGTTGATGGTCATCCAGTTTGTGTTCTTGTTCAATCAAACCATTGTGGGAAATGAGGGGGCTTTTGGAAGGTCATTGTCCATGAAGACCCCCCCATCACATAGGTGGCGTTTCACAGGGCTAACGTCGACAACTTTGTGATACATCCACATTTCTTGATTGAGTTCAGTAGCAGATAACTGAAGATTTAAGGTGGACAGTCTTTTCAGGATTTTGTCTGGTCTTGTGATGTTGAAGATCGAGTTTTCCTGATTTCTTAGCTCGGATAACAGTGCCTCCCACCTTGAAATTTTGACAAAGTACAGTCAATTATTTTACTCGCAATTAAACTGCCTGGCACATGCTCAATCACTTGCTCCTTTTTCTACAGCATCAACAATTACTTTCTTTACTGGAGATGACAGATCTGCTGCAATTTATCTTTTTCTACTGTAAATTACACAAACCCTTTCAAAGTTGAACGAATATTATTCATTCTTACTAAACAATCATGCACTGTTCGCTGAGTTTCATGAAAGAAAAATAATATAAATGTACAAGTATCAAATAGTCTAAACTGTTCATGATGTTTTTCCTTTGGTCCTACAGTCAATGTGAACTATTCTAAAATTGCATTCGATTAGCTCATAAATTGATAAACATAAAAAGGAAAACACCTTTCGTCATTTATTTTTGAGCGCTACTGTTTGTCCTTAGTGCATGATTTATTAATTTAACTCAACTCCTCAAATCATTTATTTATCTTAAAGAAATCCAGAAATTGAATACAGATGCTAGGTGGTTTTTATTAAATTACAAAATGTCCAAGTAATAAAATCGATTTTCGATAATTTTCAATTAATTAAACAAGAATTAATCCTCCAGGACATCGTAAGAAAAGAAATTGCAAAATTACAAAAGGTAAAAACTAACTCAAATAGCAACTACAATCTCCTTCAAAAGTAGGCATACCATTAATACACTATTAAACTAACTCTTCATCTTGCATTCAAATGACGAACACTAAAAGATCACTCATTTTACAAAACTACTAAGATTCAGTAAGACATAAACATTGAAAAGAGATACATGATTTTTCTTCCTTCAATTATTAAGATTTGACTTAATTATTTGGGACAAGTTAAAATTAATCACAAACTGTGAAAAGTCTTTAGCAAGGGATGTTTAATTCTTCTCCTACATGTAGGCAACTTAAAATAAGTTGTTTTTTTTTTTATTACCATACTCCAGTGATTAGCTTTTGATTTCACACTTGTAACTCTTATCTCTTTGGACATTTCCTAATGCTGGTGGTATACAGATAACAGCTTACAGAGACTTTGAAAGGGCTCGGCTTTAATCAAAGGAGCAGCATTTGACCTGACCTGAACTCCGCATGTCTTTCCGTGGCCTGCTGTGGTGACTATCGTCACATCATATTTTTGACAGAAATGGTGGCTTTCTGCATTGGTTTCTCTGGAGGCACTCTATCTCTCTGCCCGCTGGTCTTCAAGTGTCCGTCTGTGTAGAATTATAAAAAATTATTGTTGCACCTTTAGCACATAAACTGAGTGGTCAGAAATCATGGCATTGGATGTGATGTTCATAGCGAGTCGCTCTTCTGCAAGCCCTCAAAACTACAGTAACACATCGAGGTTTTGGAATCGTTCTGAAGAGCTATTGACCCATGCATCTTGCAGTGCTACCCACAATTTTATTGTGTAGTTGGTGCTGGTTTCATCGAGCATACACAGGTATCTACGGCATCCCATAAATGCTCAATTGATTAATATTGGGTGATCTGGGGGGAGTCAAACAGTCCTCGTGAATTCACTGGAGTGTTCATCAAGCCACCTATGTGTAACCAAAGAGCAGCGACAGTCACATTGTCCTCTTGAAAGAAGGTTCACATAACATGCACCTGCCATTGTTCCCTGTAGCTGTACAGTGGAGCCGTATAGCGGAGCTTAATTGCAACCATGTGAACACAGCCCAGACCATAACTGAGCCAACTCTTGCCTGGATACAATCTTGTTGACACACAGGATCAATAGCTTCATGGAGCATATGCCACACTCTCACATGTCCATCAGCTCAATACAACTGTACCTGGGATTCATCTGACCATGCTACATACCCCCAATGTTTCATAGTCGAGTGACAATGTTCATGGGCCCATGCCAGTGTCAAGGTATCAGCAAAGGGACACGAGTCGGTCATTTGCTGCTGAAGCCTACGCGGTGTATATGTCTCTGTACATTCGTCTCTGTACTATCCTTGTAGAAATGGGTTCCTGGTGCTCCACATTCAAATTGGCTATGATCTGACTCTCATTAGCCCATCGATTGCCCCGTATGGCTCTGCTGAGGTGATGTGATATCCGTTCGTCAAACACTTGTGGTCGTCCTGTGCGGTGGATTACACGTGTGGAAACATTGTCTCTCCAATACTGAAGATCCACCCTAGACACTGTTGACCTCAGAAACCCGAATTCTTGTGTAATCTCTGATATGCTATGACCCATGTGTATTGCACCAATTATCATCCCACGTTAAAAGTCGGTTAACTCGTGACGTGCTATCATGTTCACTACACATTTGTCTGTAACGGAATGCTCAAATATCATGTCTATACTAGCGCCGTATGCCACATCTGTTGCAGCATTCAGGAGTTATACACGGCACATCTTGAAATGGGACTACCCTTCCCATGAGTTTTGGCCAATCAGTTTACATTGCTCTTGAGTAGAATATGATTCTTCTTACTAATCATTTAGGTCATCTAGTCATTTACAAGGAAACTAGGTTTGGTCAGTCCTTGTATATGTTGCCGAATATTGTAAGTAGTGGTCAAACATTCCACAAGAGCAAGAGCAATGGGTGAGCTCCCGAAGCGATCTGCCCAACTGCTGCTTGAATGCTGCTTCTGTGAGCTTTCGCCCGGCCTAAAATCAAAGGTACCCCAACAATAAGCAACTCCTCGGATCGAGGAGTGCATTCTTCTAATAATATTTCGGATATCAAGTTGCGTGAATACACAGGGTGATTCAAAAGTTACTGTGCAGTAGTGCATGGAAACGTGTACACTTTGCCTGAGCTGACTGAATTCAGCAAATCTCACCAGCCATATTGAGCAGTATGTTTCACAACATGCAACTACGTGCTAACCGATGTCGTGAGGCTAGTGACGGATTTCCAACATCTATTTCCATTAAATACCATTTCCAGGCACAGTAACTTTTGAATCACAATTAAAAAAATTAAATACTAGAATTTGAATACTTTGTAAATTACTTATCCCTAAATAGATTTAAAAAAATTAACTATTCACAATTTTAACGTTACAGTATGAAAGAGTGTTGCTACCAACATTTACATATGAAAGTGAGACTTGGGTGATGCATGAGAAGCATAAGAAACATTTGGGTATTGTGGAGATGAAATTTTTAAAGTTTAGATGGTTGGTGTCAGTAGATAAAAATGTGTTATAATATGTGCGGAGTGAAGAGAAATGTAATTTGTAAGTCTGTTGTGAGATTGTTTGTGTATATGGAATGATTCAGTGATGACTAAGCAATTGTAAGTTGGCCATGTGGATGTGAAATATGGGATGGATAGGAAAACCAAGAAAATTGTGGCAGATCAAGTAGAGGCACACCTGAGATTGTATTATTCAGAAAGGTTTGAATAAAAGTTGAACCTACATGAAAAAAGAAAGACAGTGAATGAAACAAGAATTGCAAGCAGAGAAAATGATATGTAGCATCTTGGAGCCATGCAGACTGCAATAATCAATGCCAACTCTCCCGATAATGGCGGCAGACTCACGATATATCTACCATTTCCTGCGTCCTGATACGAAAATGTCAATTATTAATAAATATCCCGAAAGTTAATTGAAGTTGTAAAATTAAAAATTCGATTGAAAGATTCTCTTTTAGAACTTTAAAGTTTAGTTGAAAAATAGCCGCCATTTATCTTTGCCATGATTCGCTATATTGAAATTACGTCACAAGAGCGCTACTATCTTTTCTGGATCGTCTTTTCATTGAACACGAAAATTTATTTCTACACTACGATGCGAATAAAAAAAATACACAATCAATAATATGAGTTATATCATTACTGTTAAAATTCTTCTATTAATAAAACTAGAATTTAATGTGGTTGTCTCCCAGTTTATTTATACTGATGTTAAATAAATACTATATAATAAAAATATAGGTTAAATTTATTTAAGCATTTTAATTCACTACAGATTTAATTAATATTATTCTTCTGTAATAATAATTCTATGTAGATAATTTGATACTATGCAAATTTTAATATCAAGTGTGATTTGCATAACTCCTTTTGGAAAATTGAATCTCCCGCCAGTGACTTCCTTGAAGTTGGCAGCTCTGTAATCATATAGCTGCTTAAGTGATAGAGGATCCACGAGTCAACAATGTGATTCACAATTTAGGTGACAAGGCAGTACTTGGAAGTCTTGGTTCTGCACTCCTCAAATGATTGGCTTTATCACTTGTCACATTGTCCTGCTGGAACATCTCATCCACCACAGAGAAGACAGGTAACCTGTATGGATGTACCGATTTGCAGCAATGGAAAAAATAACCAAATTGAGTGAGAATGCTTATCAGGGGTATCAGTGAACCCAAACTATGTTAAGAAAACATACCCCAGGTTAGAACATTGGCACCACCAGCTTGTGTTCTTCCAAAGGTTGATTATTTCAGAGGTTTCCCACTGTATACAACCATTCCCTTCCACTCGATAGAACAGAAACCATGACTGATTGGTGAAAGCAATCCGTTGCCACCTCAAGTAAAAGACTTATCAAGTGTTCAGACCGATGAGACATATTCTTAAGCTTATATTCTTGAAGTTGCATGGATATTCAACTTTCTTGAATTATAGTTAATGTATGTATTGCAAGGAGCTATAGTGGTCAATACTGGTCTCACATGATCACTACTATTGCATCACGACCAGCATCATAAAAATTACCATTTCTGCTAAATTGCAAATTAAAAAATGCATTGTACAGTGTATGCTGTAATGTTATGTTTTCACTGTGCCCTGATCACGGTTTAGTAACCACGGTTAGCTCTTGATCATGGTTTTTCAACTTGGTTAAGAGTCGGCTAAGTAACCGGGTTTCAGAAACTCGGTTAGTGACATAACATATCAGTTAGCATCAAGAAACAGGAAAATAAAACATGTTGGCTAAACGCAGCAGCGAGTGATCTGATGAGGAAACCTTAGGAAATCTAGGAAATTTTCTCAGTTTGGGGAGAAAATTTTTTTAGACTTCAGAAAGTCTAAACGTAACCACCACGTTTATCACGGATCTGTCTACAATTTCAAAATCCATACCCATTTCTGTGAAAATACCTAGATTTTTGTGAAAAGGTTTAACAAAAAACATAAATTACTGAGATTATTTTAAAAAAGCTTCCTTTATTTATTTGAATTGACATTTTTTACATTGATAAACGCCCGTTTCCGAAGGTAATATGTTGATAAATACCGTTAAAATTTTGTGAAGATACCGTTTCCGATCAAAATAATTTTGTGAAAGTACCCTTAAACGGTACCAAATTAGCCCTAGATAGACCCCTGTTTATGAGCACATATCCAATGTTCTTCTCCATGATCATGGTATCCATCGTAATTTCGCTTGATAACCATCATTTCTCTTGGATGCAGTGCTAAGTAACTGACTGTTTGAACATCGAATAAGATATTAGAGAAGGGCGAGACACAAAAACCCTGAAATACAATTAATAATAAGTAAAACTAAATAAATAAATAAATAAATAAATAAATAAATAAATAAAAAATAAACCAAAAATCAAAGATAAAAAATAATAAATAAAAAATAAAAAGCTTACGTTTCAGATAGAGGCTATCCTTTGTCAAAGCAAGGATAGTCCTCTAAATCGAGGAGAATATTAGAGAACTACCCTGAAGTAATGAAGTACCCTACCATTAGTCCTTTTTTTTTTTTTTTGTCCTCTCCCACGACGTCTTCTATTCATTTCCAGGCTTCCCATTTGTTCCGTCCAAATACCAACTCCCCCCCCCCCATGTTTTCTATATATATAAGCACTATTTTCATTACTTTGTTCATACATTTCAATTCATTCATA
>JAHWFO010012653.1:123237-154892 GCA_023313115.1 Rhysida immarginata
AGTTAATAACAAGATACTTTGTAGTTCTATAATTCATATATACAATTGAAATTAATTTATTTTAACAAAATTTTGTTCATTGGCATTTCAGTATTTTTCCTGTTTTTATTTTCAGAACTTTAACATCTCTTATTTCCCATCTTGACAAAAAGGATGTGGTAAGAAAGCATTTCAATGTTCTTTACACGTACACTTGAATATTCTCCTTCCAATATTTCATGATTTAATACTTACAGCTTTTGTAAATCCATGCTGTGATTGTAAGCTGCTTAATAGTGGAACTTCTCTTTACGCAGCTTACAATATACAGTACATCTTAAAAGTTTAGGTAATCATGTTTTTTAATGATTACAAAGACTTATACAATTCAAAACAAATATTAACATTCCTAACAGAATTTTATCTATAATCCAAACAAAACCACTGGCCTCTAGCTCTTATTATAAAGAAGATTTTAACTTACTTTTCAAACCTGTTTATCTGTTAGGGTCGCGGGGGCAGCAGCCCTATGGAAGATCTCCAGCGATCGCAATCTTCTGCCATCAGGCGCATGTCTTCCATGGTAATACCCAAGTGACTAGAACCCAGATTCCCCATGTAGTCTAGCCACCTGGTTCTAGGCTGACTCCTTGGTCTCTTACCCACTATTTTGGAAAATAACAACTGTCTAGGAAGATCAGTTTGCGGCATCCATATCACGTGGCCATACCAGCACAACTGAGATCTCTCAATGTGAGGAAGTAGCGGCTCAACTCCTAAAGACTCCCTTAGTGTGCTGCTGTGCACTCTTATCTATAGGGTAAATGGAAAATCCTCTGTCTCAAAAGTTTAGGTGATGATTTGTAGGAGTACTGGTTAAGAAATCAAATTGCATGAAATCACTTTTAATACTCAGAACACTTTATTGAGTGTCATGTACGGAGCAATTGATGCTTGTTAAAAGTTCATAATCAGCAATAAGAGACATCCAGTAATATCTGATGAAATTACACGTTTGGATACTAAAAGCATCTTGAAAATCTGTGAACAAAATTGCAATTGAGGTAGGATGCACCACATGTGATGATTACAAAATAATAGCTATAGTTGAAGATAAGAAGCCAACCTCGATCTGGAAGACCTAAATGCACATCTTCTGAAGATGGTTGCCAGCTTGTGCGAATGGCAACCCAACAAGGACTTTTGCTGTGACAAATTCCATATCAAAAATATCCAAAGCTACAGTCCACACGCATTTAAGATCAATCCCAACCCTAAAATCTCAATAGCATGTCAACCATAGTTGAAATCTGAGGATATCCAAGCATGTCTACAGTGAGCACATGAACACACATTGTGGAAGGACGAATGGTTATCTGTGCTTTTCAGTGATGAGAAAAAGAGGAACTAAATGGTCCAGATGATTACCATTGTTAGAATTAACATAAGAATCCAAAGTGTTATATAATGGACAATAGATACGAGATGGATCGTTAAGATAGGGTGCATTAGATTTAATGGAATGACAAGGTTAATCAGACGATTACCAGAGTTATGTAAAAAATTTTGTTTCTTAAGTAAGCTAACAATTAATGAAAATATAATTTGTTTGATTTCATTTTTCAAGAAAAGAAACCTTAATTTACCCAATAACATGCAGAAATATGCCTGAATCAGATAAAAATAATCAAAAAATCACAAATTAGCTTTGAAAACCCTCATCTCTTGAAATGTGAAACTTTTATCTGAAACACTTTTTTTTAGTGTTCTTAGTCGAGACATTTAGTTGCAATACTTACAATGGGACACCCTGTAGACTTGATTTTGGTGAGCCACTAAGGATATTGTGAACTCCTTACATAGCAGGAGTGTATACAATTCAATAAATGACAGTAATGAGGTGAATAAAGCAGTGTCTAATTTCTGAAGTGAAGACTATGAGAGCATATTGAAGAGGCAGAATCTACCGTGGGGTTTCAGTGTCGAGAGTGTATGGGGCTTGACAAAATGTTTTTGTAGTTGTAGACAATTGGCTACTAGGTTTCAAATTCTAATAGCCTAGTAACAAAACTCAATAGCCAGCATTAATAATGCTAGTCGTATTAACTCGGGTATTAAAATTCCAAATTTTATCATTTTACATAAAAATTATTTTATTGAACACGCAAAATTAAAATTAATTAACATAAAATTTGATATTCAAATGTTTTGTTTCGTCAGTAAGATTTGTATTGTAAAAAATAAAAATTTAATGCTTACATTGATCAAGGATGTATCAAACTTTTGAAAGAAGATTTTTAGCCCTTTCTTATCTGTGAAGCTTATGTATAGTCAAGGACAAAAATAAACGCTCCCTCGCTCTATGCTGCTATATTTTTAAATGAGCATTTATTACTTTGCCACTAGGTGTCTGATATCGTTTAGTCCATTCAGAAAATTATCAACATTTTTAACCAATAAAATCATACCATCCTATTTTAAACGCTCATTGAAAAATATAACAGCACAGAGTGAGGAGCGTTTTTTTTTGTCCATGACTGTACATGGCAAGTCCCTGGCTTGTTTTGATACCAGTGATGTACTGCTGGTTTTGGATCAAAATCAGACATGCAACAGCAATGACTACACTTAACTCTACGATTGTTGTGACGTTTTTTTTCATCAGCCAGCCTGGAAATGTTAGCTGCAGTAATGGAGACAAAAGATGAAACTATAACTTCTTTTTTTTATATATATAGTTATAAAAGACATGATCACTTTCAACATCCTTTTTGCTTTTGGTGGAAGTTGCTATTGAACTCTACAAATGAGTTTTCAAAGTTATTGAGTAATGACATAAAATCTCATGTTTTCCTGCCACCCATTTTGCAGAGTGTTGATTAGAAAATCTTCAAGAACTTCTGCTGTTTGTTTCACTTCACTGAAGTTTTTGGGTGAATTGAGGTTTGGAAGATTAGGCTATATGTGTACTAATCCTCCTAGGTAATAGCCAAATGACTACCACGCATTGCATTTTAGTAGCCACCTCTGAACATTTAGTAGCATTTGGCTACCACGCTACTGGTTTTGTCGCACCCCGAGTGTATGTTGGTACCTGCAATTTTATGGAACATTTAACCTGCAAATTTTAATTATATGAGGAAATGTCAGAAAGTAATGCCATATATTTTTTAAAAGAGGAAATATAGTCACTGTGTAAAAGTTAACATACCTAAAAAGAAAGCTGAGTATGTGACGGCCCCGGGGGGGGGGGGGGGATTCCGTTACTTGGGGATACCCAAAGGTAGCTACCATACCCACCCAAGAGCAATCACGGGTTCAGAACCTGTTAATAAAGGATGGCGACGGGTTTTGTGGGGGTAAAATACACAACAAGATGTTTCTATAATTTATTCACAAAAAAAAAGTATAGTTAGGGGCTCCTACTAAATCCAATTTATCCTTACTTAGATTAGATGCACAGGCTTCTCCACCTTGGCAGAAACACTTTCCACTGATTTCTCTGCATGTGGCTTAGCAAGGTCCGCACACAGCTTATTCCCCGTTCGTGCAGAATTCCCACTAGGGGGCCTCAGCTCACTCATGCGCTCAGCCTTTGACTGTTTGCTGCATCAGTCGTATGGAAAACGTCGTGTGCACCCTTTAAGTATGCAAATGTGAAGGGGGGGCACAATAACCCTTCTTAGTCCCTTCCACGGACTAAAACTGTTAATGGCTTTTAACCAACACATGTCTATTGACACCATTACCGTAATCAGAGCTGCTGAATGATTAATATTCAGCGCCCACAACATGAGACTGCCAGCCAGCACTGCGTTACCACGCTACTTCCGTACGGAGATAACCGAAGCTGTCCCACGACAGGACTCTTGCGCCACCTCACACAAACTTCCAGATTCCATTACAGGGATTTTCTAAACATTACTTCAAAGGAAAATTACAGAATTATATTTCTCTCCTTGCACAATTCCATACGGAATAGCCTACTGTTCATATATGGATTGTTCCCAGTTCTTCCAAACAGCAAGCAACTCAACTGCACATAGGCTGCGCTGGCTAAGAACACTATATGTCTATAGCCACTCAGAAACAGCAAAACGTTTCTTCAAAAAGGTTCCTGGGGCCCGTCAAATAACTTATCAAAACAACTCACCAACTCGTCGCAAGATATTTCCCACGTTGAAATACAAACCAGTAAGGCTTCACTGCCAAACACGTCGGGGCAGGTGAGCGATTACGGCCTGGAACTGAACAGAACAGCATCGGCGGTTCATCTTAGCAGAACAATTCCAGCATATACGACGCAGAACGAACACGAAAAAAAACATCATTTAATCGGCACTGGGCAAACAACAAATTATAACATAATCGCAGATTAATCAACAGGCTCAACTAAAGCAAGTTGGTCAAACGACCCATTGTCCGAGAACATCTTCGCTATCAAATGATAGGGTTATTCTACTCGCATATCGACGGGGTAGCAGTAGAATCAAAGTCTCGCTTGCTCAATGACAAAACATGACCATCACCGATCAGAGATTTTTTTCTTAAAAAAACTCTTAAATTCCAAAAAAAAAACAAAGGCAGCGGCAACAATAGCCATGATGAGTCAGCATGCGATAAATACGGAGAATTTCATCTCCCAGGCAATGCTAACTCGTTAAAAGAACTCATTGTTGATGCCTTTTAAAAATAAGCTTAAAACAATAATTTAACAAGTTATTGCCAAACAGCAATGCCTAAAAAAAATAAATATTATGAAAACACAGACGGTAAAAATCATAAAAAAAAATACCAAAAATAAAACACTTAATTACACGATTCATAAAAGCAGCAAAATAACCAGTGAATAAATTTATAGCAGCACTGAATTAGATTAAAACAAAAAAAATAAAACTGACATGTCACAATTACATGTACAGACATTTCATAACAAAAGTTGTTTCTGCACACATGCATTATGTGCTACCAGTTGTTTTACAAATGGCCGCCACTCAGCGTTGTCAACCGTGTAATAATTATTACATTTGTGTATTGTTTAGCTTGTATTATAACAATATCCAACAATAAATATTCCCATCTAAAAACCGGTAAGTTGGCAAACCTGCTGCCACTATCACATCATCTACAGTGGAAGAACAGCAAGCTGTTATAAGGTTTCTTTCAGCAAAAGGTAAGAAACCCACTAAAATTCATGGGGAAGTAGTAGAGGTGTACGATGCTGACTGTCTATTTCAATGTTTGCAAATGGTGTAAAATGTTTTGGAAGGAAGAATTAGCCTTGCCGATAAACAGCGTTCTGGGCGGCCTTCATTAGTGCCAAAACCAGCTATTATCGAGGACATTAACAACACAATCAGAGAAAACATCTCATTTCCTTGAAAGAAGTGAGTGAAACGTTTCACATATCTTATGGATCGGCATGTTGCATGAGAAAATTGGACACCTCAAAGTCTGTTCACATTGGATTCCAAAAAGCCTGACACCAGAACAGACCAGCAACAGAATGGCGTGCAGTCTGCAACATATGCAGCAATACAACCAGGAGGAAAATGCATTTCTGAATGGCATTATCACAGAAGACGAGTCCTGGGTCTTGACTTCACACCTGAGCCTAAAACTGAAAGCATGGTGTGGAAACATCCACATTCTCTGATTCACAAAAAATTCATAGTTTCTCCTTCAGCTTGGAAGATTGTGCTTACAGTTTTTTGGGATATGCAAGGTATCCTATTGGCAGAGTTCCTGCCTCGTGGGTCATCATCAACCCCTACCTTTTATGAAATGTTTCATAAACTGCGGTGTGCTATTCGATATTGCTAAGTAACCAGAAAGAGGAAACTATGTTCGACCTCTTCATGACACGCATGCCTGCATATGACCACTGTTGTCAAAGCAAAACTCGTCCGTCTTGGTTGGGAGATTCTGGGCCACCCTCAGAACCCTTAGTGCCCTCGGACTGCCACCTCTTTGGTCATATGAAGAGATTTCTGGATGATCGATCAGAGATTTGAGACTGACGAGGAACTCAAATCTGCCGTGCACTGTTGGCTGTATTCACAGCTGATGGAGTTCTATGAGCGGGATATTCTGAAACTGGTGCAGCGTTGAGATAAATGCCTAAATCGTCAAGGTGCCTGTGTGGAAAAGTAGATAAAGATGTGTAGTTTCAGCTGCACTGACGAGGGACATACATGTAGTTGTACGATGCATTTTTTTATGTGCAAGCATACCTTGGAAGCAATAGTGTTGCTTTCAGGTGAAGTGGATTTGTGTGTATTTGTGAGTAGTGGAAGAAAGAAGTTGAGAGCGCAAAAATACACATGCACACCGCTTTAGCAATGGAGTTTTTATCTGGCTGTATGTGCTCAAATTTTTTCGTTTCTCGGTTTATTTTGAAAGAAACAAAATTTAGCATTTTCTTATTTTGCAAGCATCAGTAGTAGCTTTAGATAAGTAACGTATTTCAATTTGGTGGGAATCTGTGAGATACATGCACAGTCAAGGGAAGAGAAATGTTCGTGATACATGTTCGTGATGTTCTCTTGTTAGTTGTTTACCTGCATTTTTGTAATTTTCTTTGAAAAATATAAATGGCATTGCTTTCTGAATCTCCTTGTACCTGCAGTAAAACCGTAAAAATTTAATTTATCAATTAAGTTGACATGCATAGTTAAAAATATATATAATATTTTGTTATTTTATTTACAGAACTTATTACAAAGTTTAATGCCACAAGTATTTCTTGTGATTAAAGAATTAGCACGTACAGATCCTGTAAGTAAAATGTGTAGTATTCAGTCTAGAAATAAATCGTATCAGAAATTGCATTGAATTAACCTTGTACTTAATGTTTTTCTTTTAACAATTTTGAAGGACTCGGGATATCAGTTAATGGAGTTCTTTGATGAATTAATAGAGGCTGAACTTCCAATTGTGATTCCGTTTGTGAAACAATTGGTGCAATTGTTTTTTGAGTTCATCACATCTTCAGAATATCAGCAGAATATCAAAATCAAAACATTACATCTCATTGGGCTATTAACAGAAAATAAAAGCAAAGTAAACACTTTTAAAGTTTATTCTATTTACGATATTTTCCTTGGTAATAGTATAAAGAAGTTCCGCCAGATAGACAAAGCAGACCCAGCATCAAATCGTCACTGCACCATCTATATGGAGAGGAAAAGCTATATTAAACTTTTTTACCCCCCCCCCCCCCCCCAGCCCACCTGACTCTGTCAATATTCTTTACTTTCATAAACGGCATTGTTTCTATGAGAATTCATACTCAGTAGAGATTGGTTAAAGCATCCAACCAGTCTGGGATGGAATCCCACTTCCAACTGAAAGAAAGAAATGGTAAGTATAAGATAATTAATAAGGGAAAAAAGAGAAACTCAGGATTTAATAATTTATACTTTGTGAATAGATGATGCAACATTAAATAAGATTGATGCTGGTATAGCTTTTCTATATAATTTTCTATTTCTCTTAAAATAGACAATTTGTACAGGGTGGACATAAATTATTGGTACCATAAGAAACATTCTTCATATTATAACTATCTCTATGCAGTTTGCACCAATGAAAACAGAAACTCTCAAAGTTTTTACATCAGTCAGTCATGTTGCCACGATATCAGTCCACTTTCAATATGAGCTCTTTTTGTGGTTTGTAAAATATCTAGGTGGTACTCGGTCTCTCTCCAAATGTTATTGAGCATCTCCTAAATGATTGTATGGCCTGGGATGATTTGCCGGCACAGTTCAGGCAAATTGTTTACTTTCTTCTTATACACTTTATCATTAACATACCCCGATAGGAAAAAAAATCAAGAAGGGTTATGTTGGGTGAACATGCCAGACAAGAGAATAAGTCATCACATCACATCCTATCCATCTGTCTGAGAAATGATAATTGAAATTCTCCTGAACAAGAAGTTCTTAATAGGGTGGTGTGCTGTCTTGTTGAAAAAAACGTTTGACTGATGTTTCTCATGATGCGTAATGTTTAATTTTTCAGCTTGTCCCGAATTTGTGCTGTTCACTATCTTTTCAGCGAAGAAGGACGGCCCTATCACCTCTGTGATAGAGCACACCATGTGTTCACTTTCTCGCTCCTGCTTGCTGTTGTGTGTAACGTGTGGATATTCTGATCTCCATATTCTGCATGCATTAACTTTTCCAGACACGTATAATGTTGCCTCATCATTAAAAATAATCTTGGAAAGGAAAGCATTGTCATTGTTGATTCTGTCAAGCATGGCTACTGCAAAGGCAAAACATCATGGTTTGTCTTCCTTTACCAGTTATAAATAATGTGAATTTTATAGAAATGCAGCTTCAAACGAGTGTGCCAAATCTTATGGATAATGCCTACTTCTATTCTTACATGACATGTTGATTTCACTGGGCTGCGTGTGAACACTTCTGTGGTTTTACAACACTTTCTTTCAACAACAGTGGTCTCCCTGCACCCTTCTAGTGCAAGACACCTCATGTTGCTTGAAATTGGTTTGAGCCAGCGATTTAATGATGTTCTTATCAAGTGGGTCTTCCCTATATTCCAAACTGTAACATTGTTGAACTTTAATCAGAGATGTTAATTCCCATATCCATATCACACACATTGTCTTCCATTCGGGAGTTGTCATTCTGATTAAGATGCAGTAGCACTGTGTATATTGAGACCAGTCACATTCATGGAAGCTGTTGAAATCTTTGAGGGTTTCCATTTTCAGTTGCCAATTGCATAGAGATAGTTTTTCTAGTTATAATGTTTAGGTACTTCATAATACCAATAATTTATGTTCGCCCTGTATATTCAATAATTGCTATTTTTATAATCTTAAGGATACTCTCGTGAATTTATATCAATGCAAACTTGTTATTGACCTTAATACTGCAAACTTTGGGCACCACGTCGCTGTTGTCATCTCCTAAAGTTGCTTGAGCACAAAGGTGGTGTGCATTCGTTTACCAAATGAAAAGATCAGTAGATTATTAGATGAGATCTGGAAAGACAATCTCCTAATCTCAGATAACATTACTTGGAAAAAAAGTTCTGGGAACACTCTAGTGCTTGCAAGAACATCCATTGTGCAAGTTTTAATTAAAATGCAAGACCACCTTTAGCTTCAGTGACTGCAACAGTGCTATGGGGCATATTTCTACAAGATTATGATAGCAGGCTGGAATATTGGACCATTGCTCCTTGAGAAATATAATGAGCTCCTGAATTGTTGTCTCATAGACATCCCTGGATCTCAATTGGCAGCTCATCTCCATGGTGTTCAATAGGATTTGGGTCAGAGCTCTGTTGAGGCAGTCAGGGATGATCTCAAGTCATATAAGAGGGATTAGCTGTTCTCATTTTTTAAATTGGTTTGTTGTTTCCGTGAAAAAAAATGCCTCCCTTTTGAGTATTTATATCTAGAAAAACAGCTGGTTACAAAAGAGTTGGACATCTTTCACTTCTAAAAAAAAAAAAAAAAAGTAAAAAATAGTGTAAGGAGAAAGTGAGAAGCAACAATGCACTGCACACAAAGTTAGCATAAAGTGATGAGCTTCCAGTGCCGTCAAAACACAGTCCTAGCACCATTGATGTGTTTACGCTTAAGCTTTAGTTCTGCTTTTTACCACTTGGTATGGTTATGTTATTGTCCACAAACCACATAGGTACGGTTCATCGTCCTGCTGAAAGAGACAAACCACAAGTTAGCATTTCATTATCCAGAATGTTCAGATACCTATTGGCATTCAACGTGCATGGTACAACAACCAGAGGTCTGAAGCCAAATATAAAAAGCAGGCCCATACAATCATACCTCCTCATCTGAATTTGACTGTCTGGTTTATTTTTACACTCTGGTAAGAGTCGTTCTCTAGGCATCCACCAGCCCACACGTACAACTAGTCGGAAAAGGGTGTAGAGTGATTCATCACTCCATAACACATCAGGCCTCCTCATCCTATTATGTTCGCTTGTTGCACCCTGATGTCAATGTTGCATGCTGGTCCGGATAATAAGGGGCTTGCATACGGCAGTCCTGTCATAAAAACCATTGTTTTAAGTTCCAGTTCTGAATGTCTTAGTATCACTCTGTGTTCCAATCAGTTCCTGGAACTCTGAATTCAAAGATTCGCTGACAAATAGCGGTTTCTGCATATTACTCTTCAAGGCACTCTACAGTTACGATCTTTAGATTTTGGTGGACATCCACTTTGGAGAGCATTCTGGTTGACCCTTTGTGCTTCTATCTCAATAAGGTTTCAGTACTGTTGTTACAGGATGTTCCTGTTTCTCGCAGTTGTACATGAATGGCACCCTATTATAAAACCTCATTCAATCTCTGTTAGTTCTTTTCAAGTAGCCATTTCACCAGATTATAATTACATCAACTTAGGAGATTGTGTACAAAGCATTTATACCAATTATTGACACGTGACTTCTCATTTGGCACTATTTACTTTATTTTGGAAGAGTGTCTGGTGACTTTTTCCCAAGTAGTGTATATTTTGAATCAGTTTTACATTTCATTTCTTGTTAAGACTCATTCTTATTTACAAGGGTTGTTTACAAATGATTTAGACTTGGTCTAATACAGGATGGTGCAAATAAACACTGACAATTGACGACAATTCGGTGGTCTTGAAGAGTGAATAATGATGCATGAGGCCAGTAGAAGTCAGGAGTAGTGCGACGAGTGTGCCATCTGACAGGCAACCTGTCTGTCGTCATGACAGATCATGGAGGGTAATTATCACGGATAGATATTTTAAAATTATTAAAAGTTAAATGCAATGATACGTTGAAATGAGTTAATTGAATAATTTCATGAATTTTAAAATAAAATATTTTTCAAGACATTCATGAACGTTTGCCAAAAGTGTGCCCTAAACTGTAAATCCACCCATTTGGGTGACTTTCGGTAAAAATCATGAACTTTTGCAAAAGTGTGCAGAAAACTGTAAATCCACACATTTGGGCGACTTTCAATAAAAATCATGAGCGTTTGCAAATATTATGCACTTTGAGGTGGTTCCTGTGGAAGGCAACAGGCTAGCAAATATTTACAGCACATTGTATGCTGTGTGCAGTGACAGTGCCTCATCACATGTACAACTGAGTGAGGGGAATTGAAAGCAGGAACAAAACTGGTGAGAAGAGGAATAGCTGTACCCGGCCGTCCACCTCCCGGGCGGATGTGAACATTGCACGTGTTTCCGAGTTTATTGCTGAAAACAAGCATTACTTGAGTTGGAGTGGGAAAACTGTCTCAATTGCCACACTTTGCATCAAATCATCCATGACTACTTGCAATTGTCAAAAATCTGTGTGCACTGGATTCCATGATCTTTGATACCCAAACCTTAGTGTTCGGCGTATTGCAGACCAACCTCGTGCAACTGTCCATAGGATTCTTCAAAAAAATTCTACATTACAATTGTGTAGTTCATTGTTACGTTCTCTATAAAGCTGTAGTATGCCCTCTATTGGTGGTTTTTGGAACTAAGGTAATTTTTTTTGCATTGGAGAAAGTTCCCACCATGTGATTAGGGCATTGCCAAAATTTCATGATTTTCTAATGAATAGTTTTTGTTGTAGGGAGCCATGAAATTTTAATTTTAATTTGAGACACCGTGAAAATTACAGTTGCTATGAGGTTATGTTTTAATACAGGGTGTTGGTAAATTATCTCCCATATTATACATGTTTATTACTCAAAAACTATTACAGATTTCAAATTTCAATGTGATTTTTTTTTTTATTCACAAAGAAAAACTCAAAAATTTCTTAGCATCAATAATACGGGAGATAGTTTAGGAACACCCTGTATAACTGCATTCCAGATTCCCAGAGTGAACAACCCGTGTAAATATAGTAAAAGCTTCTTACTATGAAATGAGAATGATTTGCTGTAATTGTACCATTGTGATGCATTGTAATTTTAATTTTATAAAAATGTGTATTATAACTTTATGATTATTTACTTTTTAACTATTTTGTGATGAATTTTTTTTAGAGCTTAGTAAAACAAAAATTGATTGAGCCCTTATTGAAAGTGATCTTTCCCATCATGTCTGTTCCATCTGACAATGCAGTTGAACAAATGGATATTGCAGATCCTGCTGAAATAGATGATGAAGATATCAGCAAAGTTGCTTCCCAAGTCAGTCTAGCATAATAAGTTTAATAAAAATATTTGAATAAGAAAATAATGGTGTTTTATGAAAAATGAATGATTTCATTTACATGTCTTCCTCTCTCTTTGTAGGTGCTTGATATGATGGCATTGAACTTGCCTCCTGAAAAACTAATTCCACCTCTGGTATGATAACCCACTAATGAAAGCTCAGCTTTAATTAATATATGGTATCATGAAGCATACTGGTGTTTATTTAATGTTTCTGAAATACTGTTATTGTCTCTTTTGCTGAATTTAGCTAACCTTGCTCGAGCCAGCATTACGAAGTGAAGTGCCTTATCAAAGGAAGGCTGGTTACATGGCAATTGGTGTGGTTGTTGAAGGCTGCTCTGAACACATCAGAAATAAGTAAGCATCATTAAAAGTTATGGGTCATTCCATGTCAATTCGAGTGGGTAGCGTAGTTGACCTTCTGCTTAATTGCACAGAGTTGGACTGAAGGTGTCTGCAGTGCATTGATGTTGGAAGCAGTGGGAAGAGGAATGATTGTTCACTCGCATACGTGGGTCAGGACCGTGCAGCACAGACTTTCGGATAAACATGAGGATGGTACATTCAAAGGGCTGTTCTAGCACTCCCAACAATCACGTCCACTCAAATCAGAACCACAAACACACAACATTTGTCAGCTCAGACCATCCATAATCATCTCCTGGTAGCAGGAGTGCAATCATGGGTTCCTTTGGCTAGACTGCCACTTACACCATGACACATTCTGATGTGCTTCCAAGACTGGGTTCCTTGAAGTAATGAACACTGGTGCTCAGTGATAAGTCATTTCTGTCTGGTCATGAGTGACAGTCATATACATGTCTGTCAAAGACCAGATGAGCCACATTCCATCATTGAATTTGCATTCAAAGTTCACTCCTGGATCTGTGTGGTATCTTTCAAAAGTCACTCATGTCGGTATTTGTGGAGGGGACATTGAATGCTGCATCCTATATCCAGAATATCATCCAGCCCGTATTCCAGCAAAACAACACCTGTCTACATGCAGCTTGTGTAAGTCAACATGCTCTACAACATGTTCAACTTCCCTGGCCAGCAGGCTCACCAGACCCTTTTCTAATCAAGCACGAGTGCAACTGGTTTGGTCGACGTGTCATCTATACGCATCAACTCTTGCCCAGTTCCACGTATCTGTGGAATAAGCATAGAACGACATTACTCAAGATGATCGAATGCATGCTAGTTCAGGCTTTCACTTCAGCAGGAGGAGGTTATGTGTGCTATTAATGTTTGGGTGTAAAGAAATTGGCACTCTGTATCTTCAGTAAACAGTATTATACAAGGCATGTTTTTTAAGTTGTGATACTTTGCTACTTATCTCTGTGGTATGATTATAATTCAGCTACAATTGCTAGTATAATCATACTAATCCACCGAAAAAATTAAGTTAGCAGATATCAGTATTCAATTAAGACTACAAGTATTTAGTGATAACCATATTCTATGGTCCCCCAATACAGTAAACAGTTATGATAAACATGCACTATCTCTCTCCGTCTTGGTCAATCAATTGGGGTCAGATAACCCGACTATAAAGTCTGTTCCATTTACTGAATTACTACTCTAATAAACTCTTATCTTAGTTGCTTAAAATTGTATAGTGGTCTTTGAATTTTGTTAATAAAACATTGGTTGTGCCGCAATAGATACTAAAATCTCAGGTTTAACCCCCTTACCTATTGCAAAAAATGGGTCCCCAGACAATCCCAAATCAAGTCACCAAACAAGAATTTGATAATACAAAAAAAATTTTATTCACATTTAAAAAACAATTAATATAAAAAAATAATGGTTAGTATGTTAATTTAAAGTAATTTATACAATAAGCAGTTAAAATACTAATATAGTGATTGTTCTCATAAATATATAGATACTCGTTACAATTCTGGGAATGTCCCTCTCAGTCTTATCTCTCAAACTATTTCAGGAAGTTTCACTTTATCTAGAACCTCATAGCTCGTGGCCCGAATAAATATCGTAAAGTTACTTCGCACACTTTCTCCGGATGACTTCAAACCAATGATCTTCACTTAGCACTATTAACACTTCAGCTCTGAAGTCGTTGCACTTTATAACACTGTTTAGACACTATACTGTTGTCGGACATGGTTGTACCCTGGCTTTGTCTGGAGCGACGGCCCTGCCAATCTCAGTCTGTTCCTCAGACTTCGGCTGCTCACCTTCCTCGGCTCCATTCGGTCGCCGCTGTCTACCGACTCCACTTATGCCCTGTAGGTGTGGATTCGCCCAGACATCCGTGCTCACCACTGATTCACTTCTGGCTCACCCAAACCTATGATCCAGTGGTAGCAAAATTTCTCGTGTGGCTGTCCCATGAGATCCTGTTCTCTGACAGGCTTAACTGCATTTACTTATTTTACTTGTCCCAGTTCTGGCTGTGCATAATTACTTTGGAACACTTGTCTGATCGAGCTTTTCTAGCTTCGTCGTCTTAGATTCTCTGTTGCCGAGGAACCCCCATTGCTCTCATGCTTGGAGAGGGGATTCGAACGGATGAACGAACCTGTTCATTTTCCATAAGAGAGAGTGATTCAGCGAGTGATTTCGATAGTCTCCAAGAGATCCCAAATGACTCCAAGAGAAGAGAAGGTCTTACGCTTTCTATTTTTATTTCCCCCAGCTAGTTTTGCGGTTCCCTCCCGTCTGCCCCCAGTCTCTTATTTTCATTTGTCAAGAGAGCCTTGAAACGCTCAGGCTCCCTGTGTTGCCATGGAAACACATGATCGGGCCGACGCTCTCCCCTCTTTTCCCACTCAAGCTGACGAGAAAGAACCCAAACAAAAGAGCAATCACAAATTAAGAACACACAAAGCTCAATAATTAAGACAATATTGAACCATTAACTCTTCCTTGGTGACTCAAAAATGAATTAGTATGAAAGATTTTCGATTGAGGAACTGAAATTAGCCATTAATTCCAAGTGTGGGACAAAGAACTTCGAATTAAACAAGATTAAATTCACAGACAGATGTGTATCTATATACATCTGTAGTGATGAAATTCATTTTGTCGCAAGCTAAGCACCATTTTAAGTACCAGTAAGTTTTCTAAGAAAGCCTGGACCTTAATCTTTGTTTCAACATAATTTCCATCTATATTAAGGCACTTATCGTATCATGCGACCAGCTTCTGAATTCCATCCTTATAGAAATGAGCCTGAATTGCTAACCAATCGGCACAACCATTTTGACGTTGTCATCGTTGTAGTAGAGCTGACGCTAAGGTGCTTTTTTAAGTGCAAGAATGAGTGATAATAGGTGCTAGGTCAGGGCTATACTGATGAAGTTGTTCCCAGCCAAAAGACGCAATGCGATCTTGATTTTGATGAGCCATGCAATGCAATCTTTCAGCGTTTCACAATGTGTCAGCATTGACTGTGTTAAACCAAGGCAAAATGTGACTGTATGTTTTTCACGATTGGAAGGATTTTAAACATGCATAAACAAATGCCAACGTGAGTGAATGCTTCTGTAATGGCATCTGTGGCTAGCCAAAAGATGAAGATACTTGCCATGCATGCACAGAATGGCGACTGCAGCACTGCAGCACCCATATTTCATAACTGTACTTACTTAAAAAACATGCCTCGTACAATGAGGTTATAGTTGTGGTCGTTATGTTGTTCATTCACAGGTCTCTGCACATAAAATCTCAATTATGTGATATTATCCATTCAGGATGTTCAGTTTTCACTTGCCAGCAGTGTTCTACAGTGTGTACCAAAGTCTACATCTGATTTAAAAATGCTATAGTGCCACAACCATTGATTGCAGGTAAACAATCTGCATTCCATTGGAAAGATGGGATCGTCATGTTTTGTTTCATTACCACTAGAGGTCTCCCGTGTGCGTCTTGAAAGTGCAACCCCACAGCACAATGACCTTGTTCCCCTGATCTGACTGTTTGTGATTTTTTTTTGTTGGGCATTTGATAAAGATTGTGTTTATGTGCCTCTCCTACCAGCAAATCTGGATGAGCTCAAGAATCGAATCATAGCCGCTATAAATGAAATGATACTAAACATGCTTCAGCAATTTTGGGAGGAATTTGAGTATCGAGTGAACGTTTGCTGTGCAGCCAGCAGGAGTCACATTGAACACTTATAAACTACCATGTCAAAACTTTAGTATATTCTAAGCATTTTGCAACTTGACCCACTTCAGTAAATAGATTGTTTTAAAAAAATATATAAAAAATTTTGAAATAAGAAGATGACTTTTGATACGTCCTGAATTTTTTTATTTTTTTCAGTGAACTGGATGATTGCTTTCTCACTCATAATTTTTGCAATACATCTCTTCTGCTTGCAGGTATTTATCTCAGATGATGCAGTGCATTTACAAAGGTATTAGTGATACAAGCCCACTTGTGAAGAAGGCAGCTTTTTTTGCTCTTGGACAGTTTGCTGAACACATTCAAGTAAAAATTTAAAAGAAGAAATGACTCCCTAATCAAAACATGCCTCTAAGCTGAAACGTTTCTTTAAATTAATGGAATTTGAAATTTTGTTTTCAGTCTGATATCAACAAATATGCAGCAGAATTTTTGCCACCATTAGTTGATTATGTGGTTGGCTCTTGTCATAATATTCAAGACAATTGCAGACAGATCACTGAGGTTCAACGAATCTTTCATCAATTTGAAATGTTTTGTGAAAGTGCCGGTATTAAGATGCTTTTGTTTTAAAATTAATTAAAAATAAAACTAAATTCGAAAATAGTTAACAAGGCATTTAATTAGAGGGTGTTTCACAGGGTCTCAGTAATGAAAAAAGGGAATATCATTTTCATTATTTACACATAAGAATAAAGGATATTTATTAAAAGACGAGTTTCTCAAAATGTTGCCATGTGGAGATCATGAAATGAATTCTCTGCTTCAAGCTCTCAATAACGCGCTTGAGTTGTCTATTGAAACCGACTTTATCACATTTGTTATCTCTACTTTCCGCTTTTTTGTTATCAGGGCTACATGGTGCCAAAGTAAGTATTTCGCCAAAGTGATTTGGAAAGCCTCTTGTGATGACATGATTGTCATAGTGATTTCTGAGTAAGTCCAAGACATCGTCTATTAATATGGAGACATTGCCATCCTGCTGAAACCATGCGTCTTGGATCTAGTGTTCATAGTAGGCATCATGAATGAACCTCTTTGTAAAGAACTGGGATATAAAAAAAGCGTTCTGAATTCAAAGTCTAGTCAACAAAATACAGA
Source organism: Rhysida immarginata (assembly GCA_023313115.1). NCBI lineage: Eukaryota > Metazoa > Arthropoda > Chilopoda > Scolopendromorpha > Scolopendridae > Rhysida > Rhysida immarginata. The sequence continues at coordinate 140,675 of JAHWFO010012653.1, forward strand.
CTCAAGATGCCATCAGCACAAAAAACCAAACCAGACCACAACTTTTTGAAGAGGCTTGACAACTAATTCAGGCTTCTTGTTGCCCCAAATCCTATAATTTTGGCAGTTGACATAGCCATCCAACCAGAAATGTGCCTTTGGAAACAATGACATTGCCAGGGTCGAAACCAGGAAAACTGTCAAGATCTTTGATATTCTATGGCTGGACAGAGGGCAAGTTCTTAAGCCAAGTGTCGAGTTGATGTCATTATTGTGTTGGCAGTGGCAATGTTGCCGGGCATCATTCTTGTCAGATCTTATTATGTTAGTTTTTTTCTCCTATTTCTTTAGCCTTCGTGCCCTCTTTGTCATCAGCCACTGAACCTATTCATTCAAACTTGGCAATTAATTCTCCTAACATGCTTGACATTGGCTTTGGTCTATTTTTAAAGACACTATTTTTAACTTCCTGGGTCTTTGAGCAGGTCTCTGATCACAAAGATAAAAGTTTGACTAACGAAACATGGCCTTTGATTGAATATTCGTACGTTTTGGTGCAAAAAAAAAAACTTTCAAAGAAGTAAACCAGATTCTGTTCTTCTCATGCACAAGCTATTTGGCTGCTCTGCCTGTTGATGAGTTACTCAACTAACACATTACTGGAACCCATTGAAGCACCCTGTAAATACAAACTTTGCTTAAAATTTAATATTCTAAATGCTATGTATTATTTTTCTCTTAAGAACCTGTCCTGACACCATATCTGCCATGCATCATGGAGCAGGTTTTATCTCTGTACACTACAGGGAGCAGTAATAAGATAAAAATTCTAACGTTAAATGCTTTGGCATCAGTTGGTGAGTAAAATTTTAAACAGTTTATAAAACCTAGTGCACTCAAAAAGTTCTGGGACCATAATTAAAAAAAAATATATATACGAGAAAAAAAAATTCATGGAATTAACTTTCTATATATATTCCTTCCCTCTTCACATATTGTGTACAAAGCCTCAAAATCCCTTCAAAGCCGATCGACGAAATACAATTCAGAATGGCTGTCACATTCCTCTTGACCAACTCCACATCTTCAAAGTGCTCTCCTTTTATACATGGATTTAAGCTTGGGGAAGAGTATGAAGTCTGTGGTAGCCAGGCCTGGTGAATACAGAGGGTGTTCGATGACTGTCACTTTTTTTTTTTTTCGCTAGAAACTGACTGATTAGAGTTGATGAATGCGTTGGCTTATTGTCAACCATTTGCCTGACTCCCACAGAACACTTCCTACACTAATGCCACTCTCTGATGTTTTGATACTCCTTCGACAGTCATTGGCTAGCAACAAGCGCACAACTTCCGTGTTTTCATCAGTAACAGATGTAAATGGATGCCCCTCTCTCGGATCATCTTCAGCAACTCATGCCCATTCTTGAAACGTGAATACCTCCTATGACTAAGGCAATCATTTCCATATGTGGTTTCCAATGTTTGCAGCATTTCCATGGCTGCTCTATAATCCATCATAAAAATTTTACATCGTAAACAAAAATGAGAATTTCAAAGTTGCTACTAACTATGTACTACTCAAAACTCTACAAAACTTTTGTATGCTATCAATAAGACAGTGATCTAAATAATACCATTGTTTCCCTAGAGATGGCATCACCAGCGTATTTTATAAAAAATTAGTCCAGTACTTTTTGAAAGCACTGTGCATAAAGTGTTTATGTAGTTTAGTATACATTTAAGTCAGAAGTTTCATATTTCAGTGATTTTTTTTTTTTTTTTTTTTTTTTTTACTCAATTTTAAAAAAAAAATGGGACCCAAAGATAATGAGAAATATTTTCTGGTGGGTGATATGATAGGTTCCAATTTCATCCACTAGGTGCCTGCCATTCTGGATTAGTTGGCTAAGCGTCATCCCTAGTAAGACATCTGAAGTGGTCAGTGTGACTGTTTTCATAAGCGCTGTTGGATGTGTCGGCAATTTTTCAATGGCAGATTTGAAAGACTAATGTGTTAATGTCAAATTTTGTTTCCTGTTAGGGAAATCGGCAGCAGAAATTGTCGCAATGATCGAGAGGAAGCTTTCAACCAGACAGATGTTTCAGAGTGGTTCTTTTGTTTTTAAAAGTTGACAAATGTCATTTGTAGGACATGATTTTGCCTGACCAGAACGTCCCTTGACTTACACAAAAGACAAAAACATTCAAAAAATCCGTGATGCGATCAATTCTGATCATCGTACAGCAATCGATGAATTGGAACAACTGACTGGAATAACCTGGAGCTGAAGCCAACAAATTTTGTTTGAAGAATTGAAGATGAAACATATATCACAGCAAAATTTGTTCCGCATGTGCTTTCCAACGATCAGAGATCCCAATATGTCAGGAATTGAAAGAACTGTAAGGAATTGAAAGAACTGTAAGGAACAGGAATTGAAGAAGCAATACAGATTTTCTGTTATCAGAGGTGATGAATCATGGGATTATGGGTAGGACCCAGAAACCAAGCAACAATCTAGCCAGCGGAAGACTGCTTCATCACCAAGAGTGAAGAAAGCAAGCCTAGTGAGATCCAACATGCAGACAATGTTGATTTGTTTTTCGATATCAAGATGATTCTCCATTCTGAATTTGTTCATCAAGACTCCACAGTGAACTGACGTGAGGCATTGGAAAAAAAGGCCTGCATTGTGGCAATCAGGGGATTGGCTCGTTGACCAAGACACGTTCCTGCACATACAACATTGAGCGTCAGGCAGTTTTTAACCATAAATCGAATGATAAAGGTTTCTCACTTGCCATGCTCATCGGAACTTGCCCCCAGTGATTTCTTTTTGTTTCCAAGAATGAAAAGAAACCTGAAAGGGAGGCATTTTCAGGATGTAGAAGAGATGAAACAAAAATTGCTGGAGGCATTAGCCATAATAACTCCAACGAGATTAAAAAAATGTTTCAACCAATGAGAAAAAATTGGGACAAGTGCATTATGTCTGACAGACACTATTTTGAAGGCGATTAAATTTTGAAAATATATGTCAAGTACATGATTTTTAATAAAATATGTCTCATTATTTCTGGGTCATCTCTTGTAGACTACCAACAACAAGCTTAAATCTCCTGAGAGGGTAGAAAGTGCTCAGACTTAGGCTTAAATCACTCAATCAACACTCAGTCAAATGAATGAAGTAAATAAATAAAAGTGGAGAACTATACAAGCCTTTTTATAAGAAATAAACTTCAATCAGAGACAGCCAAGGAAATTACCTAATATGTTTGGTAATTTTTGTCCAACCAGCTAAGTTTATAGGGTGACTGCCACTATTAAGCAGCTGATTGGGCAGTTTCTTGGCTATCTCCATGGAATTTCTTGGCTTAGGTTACCAAACTGTTTTCAGCTTGGTTAGAGTCAATTAAGTAACCATGTCATATGCCGATTAGCTTCTGTGCACCAATCCAAGCACACCTCTCCACATTCCTCAGGAAACATCAAACATGTCGGCTAGGCGAGAGCGGAATTGGTCTGATGAGGAATCAAAGCATTTATATACTGAATGCTCAATTGAAAGTGGATACTTTCGATTTTAGATGTTTTGTCGAATGTCTAGAAAAATACTTGATGAATTATCCTGAAACTTCAGGAGTGTAAAGAGCATATTACACCTGATATATTTCAGCGAAGGTTTTGTCCCGAAGGCAAATAGGAGACCAGCAACAAATTGAACAAAAAAAAAAATAATGTTTGGGATCACCATGTAAAAAATAATGCTTGAAATGTGTTGTAGCTGCAATATATGATTATGAGGCTTATTTTACCTGTCTATGTTCATTTGTATGAGGATAGCATGTAAATTCATGGAGATATAAAGGTTTCGTTAAAAAAAAATATAAATAAATAAAATTTTTTCATAAGTTTTTTTTGTTTATAACATGTAGGGTTTTCAACCTAGTGCAATGCCATTTTCAGAAAACTTGACAAACTATAGTAGCGATAACACCCTGCAATCAGAATATAAAAATATTAAAATATTTGATGAAATATGAGCATTTTTACTAAATGTTTAACTGCTCTTATGTGTTAGTGGCATGGTTTAAATATTAAACTCTGTAACACTCAAGTAACCAGGAAGCCGCAAAACTGTCACAGTCGACAGGTGTTCATCTCTGTGCAGATAAGACCAAGTATAGCCAAATAACACAAGCCACTGGACGTAAATTAGAGGGGCAATAAATGACCAAGTTGAAGAATACAGAATTATCACACAAACACGTTATCTGAGAAGATTGAACCTTTTACTACAAAAATAAAGTGTATGGCAGTTACAATAATAAATGATCGTCAAGTACTTAAGGAATTTTACTCAAGTGGTTGACAAACACAGGAGCTCAGGAATTTAATCTTCAGGAAAATAAAAAAGGAAAATAGAGAAACATGAAAAGACGACTGGTTCTCTACCCTAAAGAATAAAAAGAAAACCAAGAATACAGAAAATATGCAAGTCTCAAAACCACAAAGAAAGTGAAACAACATAAATCAAACAATATTTGGGATTTTCTAATTAATCATTAGGAATGATTCATTTCTTTTACTACTGAATCAAACCAAGCTTACATTTGTACAGGGTGATTCAGTCAATTTCTGACCATTTCACTCGAATGACGTGCATTAGGGATAAACAATTGAAAGAATATGAGCGCCATATCGAATTTCTAAATAGTTGGAGTTTGTATTGTTTCAACGGCGCTGCATGAAAATCGTGTTGTTGAAAAATGGCACCCGCTTTATCAACAGAGCAGAAATGCAAGGTTGTCGAATTGTATTCGAGACAAAATCACCTGTAACCATGCAAAGAAAGTTCCGGAAGGAGTATAAGTGTCGAGACGCACCAGGCAGGCAAGCAATCATGGACTTTGTCAAGTAATTTCGTGCCACTGGATGTGTTAAAGGCAAGAAAAAAGGTGGGAACGAAGCTCGTGTTCGAACGGCCGAAGTTGTCGAAAATGTTCGCACAAGGTTGGTCGATTCCCCTACCAAAAAATCTGTTCGCCGCCTATCCATTGAAGAAGGGCTGTCGTATACCAAGAGGTGGCGAATTTTGAGAAAGGATTTATACCTGTTCCCGTATAAGATCCATGTTTAGCAGGAGTTAACAGACACTGGAAGACAGAAGCGACAACAATTTGCGATGGAGTTTGGAGCAGAAATGGAAGCCAATCAGGACATTGTGGACAATCTGTGGGTGTCAGATGAGGCCTTCTTCCATCTGTCAGGTGACGTTAATAAGCACAACGTTCGTTTTTGGGGTTCCCAGCACCGTCATGAGATCCATAAGTCACCTCTTCATCCACGAAAGGTTATGGCTGGGTGCGTGATTTCCAAAAGAGGCATCATTGGTCCGTTCTTTCTTGAGGGCACCGTAACGTCACAGGCTTACCTTAACATGTTAGAAACCTTCTTCATCCCCGAGCTGCGAAGGAGGCGTATACCGCTTCGACATCAATGGTTTCAACAGAATGGGGCTAGGCCTCACACCACGAATGAAGTGCTAGACTTTCTCAATCAGAAATTCGGAAATCGTGTCATTTCAAACAGGTTTCCAGATCGATTCGGGGGGTGGCTTTCTTTGGCCCCCTACGAGTCCTGACATAAACCCATGTGATTTTTATCTCTGGAGGTTCCTTAAAGATGGTGTGTTCACTACAGCACCAAGAACCCTAGACCAGCTGCGACAAAGCATCGTCGACTGCTGCACCCTTGTGGATGCAGAAATCCTGGATAGAGTTATGAACAACTTCACCATTCGGCTGCGAGCAGTTCAAAATGTTCTTGGTGGCCACATTGAGCATATCATCAAGACTTTTCCACGGGAATAAAAACTCCGAACTGCCTAAAATATCATACTGAAATGCTAAGTTTGTAAACATTAATGAGTCAATAAATCATAGTACTGAAATGGTCAGAAATTGACTGAATCACCCTGTAATTAACTCACAGAGAAAATTCACAACTACAAAGACTTGGTATCTTCTTAAGTAATAAATGAAACGGTCTACAAAGGTCTGTGTGTATCACTGCATCGTAATGGAATCACAAGGTTGGCAGCATGCATTCTTGTTCTGTAAGTTCTCACTTGATGGTGATGTAAATGACCTGGGTGACGGAAGAGCTGCATGAAGAAAGTTGTTCAGTCATCTAACTCAAGATTATACGGGAATGCCAAGGGAAAAGCTGATGCTGGCAAGGCTACACCGGATCTTCCAAGGTGGTGCCAATAAGAGCACAGAACACCAAGAAAAGCAAAAATAGGGAAAGGAGCAAATGGAGAAATGGGGAAAGCTCGCCTCCCTCTGAATAATTTATTATGTGCCAGTTCGTGCATAAAGGGAAAAATCCTCTTTGCACCAGAGATTCTAGAAAAGACAATGGATTCTGTTAATGAAGGATCGCCCTGTAAAGCTTCTAAACACAGCATGAAGAGATGGTTGAATATCTTGAGGCTGGGCAAACATTGGCCATTGTGAGAAATGGAGAGGGATCCAACGATATGCCCAAAAGATTGTGCCTAAACGATGCAACCCTTGAAATCCCCTTAAAAATCAGTGAAATAATCAGCATGCTTATTTGCCGAGTGTAAGGAAAGAAATTTTCTCAACTTAAACACTATAAGCAGCTGGATAAATTTTTAAGAACATAACACTGCACATGCGCAAGCATTACCAAAATGTCTTTTGCTTGATTTATTAGCCAAATGTATAAAGCTAATCTTACGAGCAAATATCGTGAAAATTCAGAAAGATATTATAGATAGGATGAGTTGAATTTCAATTGCTCTCAAAAATAAAGAAAAAGATAAGGGGTTTCTCCAAATTTTTATTTTTGGACCGGATACCATTACAATGTATCAACTTCTTTTCCTTACGCTGATACGAAGTCAGTATACCAGCGCAGGTTAAACATTAATTAGTAAAACTGCTCATATTTCATCAAATATGTAATGTTTTTATATTCTGATTGCAGGATGTTGTCTCTATTGTAGTTTGTCAAGTTTCCTAAAAATGGCATTGCATTGAGTTGAAAACCCTGCATGTTATAAACAAAATACTTAAGAAAAAAAAATCGATTTTATTAAAGAAACCTTTATATCTCCATGAATATATGTGCTATTTTCATACAAATGAGCACAGATAAATAAAAGAAGCCTCCTAATCAAATGCTGCAGCAACAATGCATTTTAAGGATCATTTTTTACAGGGTGATCCTAAACATTTTTTTTTGTTCAGTTTGTTGCTGGACTCCTATTTGCCTTCGGGACAAAACCTTCACTGAAATATATGAGGTGTAATTTGCTCTTTACACCCCTGAAGTTTCAGGATAATTCATCAAGTATTTTTCTAAATATTCGACAAAACGTCTAAAATCAAAAGTGTCCACTTTCAATTGACCAGTTAGCATATACAGTACATTGGGGGAGGAAAATTTATCAGACTTGATAAAGGCTAAATGTAGCTGCCACATTTACAACCACATATTGAACATTTTGCTTCATGATCACAGTATTCTTTGTAGCACAGAATTTTTTATAACTTGTCATTTTGCTTGGATGCAATGTGACTGGAAGGTGCTTGATTAGTTAACCGTGATTAGCATACAGTTCATACAAGGTATTAGGAGCACTCGTCTGATTACAGAACCATTCAATGGAAGGACTTTACAGAATTTAAATCTCATTGAATCTCGAGATGGTCATACAAAGCACCCATGATCAATATCTTGGTGGAATTGTCAACAGTGGTTTAACAACCTTAGTAGGTATGGTCTTAAGCAACATCTGATATTTGGTTCAGTTAATAGTTTGATATGTAAAGACTGTTATTCATGCAATTAGGGAGCTATCTCTGTTTGTCAACTTGTTTGTGTACATGGAAGCACATGGATATAAATGTGATTTTTATTAGTTAATAAACCTATTTACTCTCTTGTATCTTTCTCTTGTAGCTTTGGCTGCCAAAAAAGAAATAATGCCTTATCTTCAACAGATTGTTGCAGTTATAAAATTGCATCTCACAGGTAATCAGGATGAAGAGAGTAGAGCCTTGGAAATTCAAGCTATAGGTTAGCCTAGCCAGTACTTGTATTTTCATATTACATAAATTTATTAAGTGTGTTTGTGAATTTTTAATGGTTGAATGTGGGTATTTTTATATATATTTCTTCCAGAGTGCTTGTCAACACTGATTACAGTGATGGAACCTAACTCTTTAACTGAACTCTGTCGTGACTGCATGATTTACAGCACAAGCATGTTGAATTTGACAGATGACCCTGACTTAAAAAGAAGAATGTAAAATAGTTTTGATTAAATTAATTTAAAAATAGCAAAAAAACTCGAGTTTCATAAAATTTTACTTTTTTGTTTTTTTTTTTTTTTTTAAATAGCTATGGTTTGTTTGGATCTCTGGCTACTATGATTAAAGAAGACATTGGTCAATATTTGCATCTTATTCTTCCGCACATAATAAGATCTCTAAAAATGTCCTATTTAGAACAGGAGAAACACGTAAGAAAAAAAGTTATACGTATTAATATGTGTACAGACGGTTGAGACAGTTAAAATTGACCTTCAGCTTCTCTTCGAGATACTGTTCATTCCTGTGGATAACATTACTGATGGTACTTTTAGTTAAGACAAGACTTTACTCCTTGCACTTTCCAATTATTAGGGAATAACTGAAACTTATGTCTGACAGGGTATATATGTTCCTTTCCCAAAACAGGTTCAATCTTGCAACCATTTTAAGCTTAGCCTTGCCAGCTAATTGCTTAGACTTATTCTACAGTGCACAGGAGGAATCATGCAAGAAGGTCATTCATTGTTAACTGCCTCGACTATCTGTAATTATAGGTTGTTTAGTATGTTTGATTGTATGAAGTTAACTTTATCAACATTTTTCTTTTTTAAAATTCAGTGTAATTTATCTGGTACTCTTTTGCCACTTTTTGAAGACTGCTCTGCATTAGAGAATATGGGTGAAACTGATGATTCTGATACTGATTCAGATGATTTTGCATGGTAACTATGTATTGGTTTTTAATTTATTTTTTTTTATGGTAAAATTTTAACTACAGATGAAGCTTTGTCTGAAACCTACCCAGTTGTAACCAACTGAGAACAGTCTGAAACATGTAACCCAAAAATTAACAACAAGTGATAACCTGGACATACTGCATTGGCAACAATTTAGCTGAAGGGCAGTTTGTCCATCTGCATTATAATGCACTTAGCCACAAAGTCTGAGCTGTTACTGCTTGGTTTGAAGGCATAAACATAAAAATACCAATTGGCCAGCTCAAAGCCCCAATCTCAACCCAGTAGAATTACAGAGTGCTGCAAAATAATGGGGACAAACAATTTTAATCCTACTGATCATCAGAACAACCAACTTCAAAGGAGCAACAGTCAAAAATGTTAATAGCGTTTTATAATATCAGTCAGTTTTCTAAATTTCAAAGTGGTCTCTCTTAGCATTGATACAGAGCTCAGATGTTTATTGAAATTTTCAGTTATGGACCGCAATATCTCTGATGTGAATCGATCCTACTCTCGGTGTAGTGATTGCTTCAATGACTCCCAAATTTTTGTGGGGCTTAGCACAGACTTGGCCTCCAAAACGGACCAAACATTAATCCCAAAGGATCTGGCAAGTAAGGTGGCCATTCTTGGGATGTGATGAAAGCTGGAAAAATTGGTCTTGCATTATTCCTGCATTTTTTTCACTTTGGGCTGGTGTTGAGGCTTGCTGAAAGGTCTGCGTTTCATCGCTTAAGCGCTGTTGAGCTCAGGAAGGTATCATGGCCTCCAAAATGTTACGGTGATATACATCTTTGTTGGATTTTGAAAAGTGTCTGCTTGCGCAAATTCTGCCCCAAATGTTGATGGACTGTAGTTTTTGACGATGTGCAATGGCCGATGATGACCCAGGAGCCTTTGTGGACTGCAGTTTTGGTGAACGTATACTTAAAAAATAATACATGAGAATATGGGAAAGAAACTACTAACACTGAAGAAATAATGGACCAATCCAAGTTCCAAAAAAAAACTCATCACATGATAGTCGTATGCTAAAGTTGTATAATGAGACATTACAATTTGTCTCCATTATTATGCTGTACCCTGTAATTTCTGTGGTTTGTTTCATAATAATTGACTGAATTCTGATACAAATAAAAAAAAAATGGTAATAAAAGATGAAAAAATTTATTTTACCCAATACACTGTGCCCAACATGATTTTAGTACGAAAAATGCCGTGGGGAAAGAAGCTGGGAAACGCAGTGATCTAAGAAATTGCAGATGGCGTGAATTGTAGCATCCTGGTTATTGAACTGCTTGCCTCTCAAGAAGTGGTCCAAATGGCAAAATATGTGAAAAGTCTTATGAGATAAAATTTGGTGAATACAAAAGCAATGCCTTTCTGTTGCATCCAATAGACACATGGTTGTGATCTATTATCGAGGTTTGGACATTTGTTTTGGTGGTACTTCTTTGTTAGGCCACAGCACTGTTTGCATTCTGTTATCATAAAGAATCCATTATTCATCAACCATAGGGATCCCTTGCACAAAAGGAGCACTAACCTCGCATCTTTGGAGGGCAAACTGTCACTGACGATATGAAAAGGTCAGCATAGAGCTCGATAATAATGGTGACAATGATATACAAGGGCTGTTACCAGAAGTAAATGCTAATGCAAATTCTACGATGCATTTAGGTCATTGAAACAGGATCACGAGGAGTTTGTGGAGTTTTCCCCCAGCATGTGCATATCCTTTTTGACGGCAGGTACGCCTGTCGCAGTCGTTCTTCTTGAAGAACATCAGAACAACCATTTAATGTTGGAATAGAATCTAGTTTCAGTGAATTTTTTTAATCGACAATGACTTTAAAACTGCAGAATTGTAGAAAAATCATGTCCCTTCAAAATCAACTGAGCAAACTATTCACAGTTGGATATTAGTTCTCTCGCCTCAAAAGCTAATCCACTACATTTTAATCGATTCTGATTGTGGAAATCTATGAAACGTCAAGTTTCTATCGGATTTCTTATTTACAAACCCAAACATAGAACATTTTAAAGCCATTCTGACAGAAAACAGGTTAGCAAACTCTTGCGATAGGTTGAATAGTCGGCGACTAAAATCGAAACGAACAAGAATTGAAACCGACGGGTCGCATTGAAGACTGTGATATTTTGGCTTCTGAACTGCTGCTCATCCTTGAAAACCAAGTGCGACAATCTCCCGGTGGACGAGGGTATGATCACTTGCATCACTAGACGATGCCGATCGGAAGTACTGTGCCAACATTTTTAATGAAACCTTCTTGTTTGACATCACCACATGTTTCAAGCATTGACTGTTGCAATCTGTCAATTTTGTCGGTTTATTAGGTCTGGGTTGGCATGTTTTACCCCCCTCTCGCTTCCACTTCAAAATAACATCACTCACTGTCAAGTTGGGTATCTGAAATTTGTTGGAAATCGGATGTTCAAGCCTGTGGGCTCCAATGTTCATCCCCGTTTCCTCCACACCAACAATTGTAAGTTAATGTTGTCTGTTCATATTGACTGCAGTAGCTGCTATGAGTGTATTTTAACCTGTCAACGTCTTTTATAGGTTGTATGAAGTGTACGGACAATCCCATGCACTTTTGGTTGGTGATGAATGGCCAGATAGTGTGAATTGTAAATATCAAGAATGGATAAAATCTGTGATCTTAGTCTGTGAAAAATTTAAAGTAGATACTTCAATAATCTCTTCAAGTTCCTAAAAAGCATTATAATGTATATGGTTTTGCTCCGTAAATTGGCATATAATTGACAGAGTATCCAATGCTGGAATATGCGATATTTTTGATGTCTGTTCATCCAGATTTTCGATTTCTGTAGTTTATCCTCAACTGCTTCACCTTTTCTTCTTTTCACCAATTCACAAAGTCACTGTTGGAAAGGGTTCCAAAAAGCAATGTCTTTGTCACAATTAAGAAATGCTTGAAATTCAACTTGGGAGATTCCTTGAAATTCGTTCGCTGCATCTTGTGATATTGGAATCTCTTCCACATAATTTAAGTGGAAACTGCCTTTCGAAAACAGTTTTTAATGGTTGTTGGAGAAACTTAGAAGCATGCCCGTTTTAGGATATGGGACCCTTTCAATAAATCAGTCGATTTTGCATGAAGCATTTTACGGATAATCTTGTGTGCGATAGAGCACCTTAGTTGCTCAGATGATGCCTTGCTCCAGTGGTTGAATCAGTGATGTTGTGCACTGACCAATCGCAGAATGGACTGCAGCGACCAATCATAGAACTGTTCATAATCAAAGCTCTTATATGAGGACTGAAAGGGAAATTGGGTAAAAAATAACACGGTGGTATGTGGACTGCTCTGTTATCCAGACTCTAATATGCGGATTCTCTTAATAAAGAAAATATAGGGGAAATATTTGGGAACATGAAAAATGGTTCTTAAATCCGAACTACACATTTATTTGTAGCTCTTATAAGTGGACTCTACTGTATATTTTTATTATCTTGGATTAATGTTATGATGCAAAAAATAATACAGTCGGATTTTTCCGTGGAATTTTCCTTTAACTGTGTCGGCTAGTAATTACGAAACAACTTAATAGTATGTCTAATTCAACATACGAGGCCTCTAGAAACATCATCTCTTGAACATACTGGTGGTCTCTTGCTATTAGACATTAGTGGACAGCATGCCATTGCATCTGAGGTTTATTATTAGAATTTATTCAGATGTTTTGTAAATAGTGTGTTAACTACATGGGTATCCAATTTCAAGTAGTCTTTCTTTATCACAAAATCAGTAGTAGTAGTAGTCCAATTAAAATTGTTTATATGTAAGTAAGGAGTAAAATTGAATTGTTAGTTTTAGAGTTATTTCTTCTGTAATAATTCAAAAACATAATTTTCTGGAAAATAAATGTTAACAATTTTATATTTTGTTGTAGAATTGAAAATATGTTGTAAAAATGAATTGTCTTACTATTGCTAAACTTTTTAATTAAATTACGAGGAGATATCAGAAAGTAACGCCATTTATTTTTTCCAAAGAAAATTACAAAACGTACAGGTAAATGACTTAAGTGCATCTGAAACTACATGTCTTTATCTACTTTTCCAAATACGCAACATGACGATTCATCCTAATGCTGCACCAGTTTCAGAATACCCTGCTCATAGAACTCAGTTAGCTGTGAATACAGTCAATGGTGCATGGCAGATTTGAGTTCCTGATCAGTCTCAAACTTCTGATCACCCAGAAATCTCTTTATGGGACCAAAGAGGCGGTAGTCTGAGGACGCTAAGTCCAGACTGTAGGCTGGGTAGTCCAGAACCTCCCAACCAAATCAGCCCAGTTGGCTGGCCAACATTGTTCATATGTGGGCATGCGTTGTCATGAAGAATGCTGTTTATCGGCAAGACTGACTCTTCCTTCCAGAAATATTTAATATCATTTGCATGCTTTTGAATAGTCCAGTCAGTCGGCACCATTAACTTCTACCGTTTCCCCATGAAGTCAGTGGGTTTCTTACCTTTTGCGAAAAGAAACCTTATAACAGCTCGCTGTTCTTCCACTATAGACGATGTAATAGCAGTGGCCATTTGTAAAACAACTGATAGCATATAGTGCGCGTGCGCAGGAACATTTCTTGTTATGCCATGTCCGAGCATGTGCTCAGCCTTCTTTTTGGCTATGTTAACTTTTACACAGCGACCATATTTCCTCCATTAGAAAATAAATGGCGTTATCTTATGTTATATCCCATCGTAAGTTGATAAAGCATAAAGCAAAATTTCATTTATTAATTCTGGTTTAATTGCTTGTATGGTTTTTAATTCTAGGTATACAGTAAAAAATGCTTACCTTGAAGAAAAATTGGATGCTTGTAAAGCCATTCAAGACATTGCTTTCAATGCACCGTTAGTATTGCTTTTTGTTTTTTTATACCTTTATGGAAATGGAAAAGGGAATGCGATTAATAAATGATTGTAAGTGATCAAATTTTAAAAACATTACAAGTATAGGGTGTTTCTGAAACCCTGTCCCAAACTTGGAGGGGAGGTTGTATGGGTGATACTAAGCAAAAAAGTTCATATTAACATGGGTCCGAATTTGAATGATAATTGAGATATGAACAGAAATAAAAATGCTGCCA
>JAHWFO010012653.1:169892-189726 GCA_023313115.1 Rhysida immarginata
TTTCTTCATTAAAATGTAATATCCTTTCATTGAAAACATAGTTTTTATATTTGAAAAGTAAAATCATGTATCTGAATATAAAATTATATGATGACTTCTCTGATTTTAGAAATGTCAATTTTCAAATTTTAAAACAGCATTTTCATTCAGTTATTGCAACCTAATTATCTTAAACCATTACTTAGAATTTTTATTATTCAACCCAGTTTTCAACAGTGGCTTAAAGAATAAAGGCAAATAGTGATTAGATAAATTAGAGATAAATACCATACCGTTTACCCCTTTTTGGATAGGTTTGCCCAATATTTTGTGAAGTGACCAAACCTAATAACTTTAATGTTACCATAATAACACTTTAGTTCTGAACTTTGTCAATAGATGGTACTGCCTTAACTTTAAAACCACAATATAAGAAATAAACTGTGACTAAAACGCGCTTTAGGTCGTGTCTGCCGAACTTCATCTTAGCGCCGGTTATTGTTTGACGTGCCGGACACATCTGATCTAGGCCATAAGGGGGTTACCTGTCGTATAATTATTGATGTTTATCTTCTGTGTTTTACGGGCTTAGATTTGCTTAATTTGCGATGCTATTGTTGTTTGGTTTCGTATTGACATTAATACGTTTTGGCTATTCTCACGGACTTCAATTTGCTTTGCAATTCGGATTTTATTTTTTGCTTTGTGAATTTTGCTAATATTTGACATTTCGTGAGCAGATCTACCAACTTCCGAACTTTTTTTTCAAAAACTCGAGCATAGGATAGCAGGATAGAATGAGCATAAAATTATGATGCAATGACAAAACATTTGTTTTATGCTATTGAACATAAAATGAGTATAGCAGACGATAAGGATAGGGAAGTGTCTATCGAGGA
The DNA here is from genome assembly GCA_023313115.1 of Rhysida immarginata. Classification (NCBI taxonomy): domain Eukaryota; kingdom Metazoa; phylum Arthropoda; class Chilopoda; order Scolopendromorpha; family Scolopendridae; genus Rhysida; species Rhysida immarginata. The sequence continues at coordinate 170,771 of JAHWFO010012653.1, forward strand.
GGCAAAGGAGAAACCGTGTCTCCCTTGAGCCCTCTAACAAATGTCCAGACGACTGACAAAAGTTTGTGTATTTGTTTGTGTGTTCGGAAAGGAAAGAGAAAGAATGAGTATTGGTCAGGAAACTCTGCAGCTAAAAGACAAATGGGCATCGGGAACATCTGAACAATGGGAGCTTCATCTAGAGCAGGAGAGTATAAGAACTTCTACTTCAGGGGCAAGGGAAACTTCGAAGGAAAGATGAGATCTAAAGTATCCAGTGATATTTCCCGGTGGTGAAAATGGATATTTTAATCTGAGCCAGGTCACCCAACAAGAGGATAAGTAAAGTCCCGGGCGACGCCGGGTTTTCAGCTAGTACCAATATATGATTGTGAAAAAGTACAAAAGCAATGTAAAAAAAAAGCTGTAATTTAACCATACAAATGAATTTAATGTTATTATACTATGACATAAACATATAAAAGATTTCCAATTAATAACCTCCTTACAATTGATTCTTAACACTTTTAAACCCTGAATGTAAGACTATCTAATTCCAAAATACTTATAAGATGAAAATAATAAACATCAAAATATGACATTAGCTTTGGCTGTTTCAAGGAAATGGATAGCTAATTTGACTTTTGCAATCTGCTCTTATCTGCTGGGCTGAAGAATTCTGTGAAGACGGGACTCAATTCTGGAGGGCTGGGTTTGTTTATCTCTTCTAGGCTCATCCAATATATTGACCGGCTTGTAGTATATATCTCCAGTGATGAATCAGGAACATGGTAAGATGATGGCCGATTTCAGCTGAACTAACATGTTAACAGTGCCCACATGAAACTTCTTCTGCTTATTGTCATGACAAAATCCTCGGGTCTGAGCAAACCTTAAATACTCTATGTGGAGCATACTAAAACATTATAACACAAAAGTCATTTCAATAATAAGAATTTGGAATGATAACCAGTTCAAGGAGGAAAAAAAAAAAACCAAAACATTATGAGCATCCTTGCCCACACTACTAATTAACAGAATTCTTCTGTTCGACTTTGTAGGCCAATCATAATAAATTACTTTTGATTACACATCTAAATTTTAAGGTGGATCCACGTCCATCAAAACAATTGCACACTCATCTCTTTGTCTCCGACCTTACTCTTGCTAATTCCGAAGGTCTCTTTCATGATCTAAATTTATCGTTCTACATCCTGGCCGATCTAAATTTATCGATCCGACTTCCATTGTCTTAGAATTGAAAGTGTAATTAGATCTGCTTTTTACTTTTGCTCAATCCTCAGCTCTGAAACACAAAAATGTAGTCTTATTTCTGACTGTAAATAATATTCTAAAATATAATTTAATTTATTTAACATTAATCCAATCGTTTCTTGTATTATTTCACTACTTTCACAATTCTCAATTCAATTCGCACTTTAAATAAATATTGAACAGTGTATGTTAGAATAAATATTGAAACTGCTGAACATTCCAAAATATCCATCTTAAATTTGGGGACCTTATAGTATCTAACATGGTTTTTGTTTTATTAAATATCTTTATCAGGGAAAGACTTTCATCACCCTGTAATAATTCCATGTTCAGCAACAAGCTTTTTTAAATTGATTTGCGCCATTGTGATGATATATATTTTCCTAGAAACCCGAACGGACCGAGGCAGAACGTTCATTTACAGCTGGAGTGCTTGCAGAATGTTGTGAGAGCATGGAAGAAAATGTTAAGCCTTTTGCTGCACAGCTTTTCCAGGCATTTCTAAGCACTGCTCATGACAGGGATGAAGAAGTTCGTTCAAATGCCATCTATGGTCTTGGTATCCTGATGGAACATGGAAAAGAAACTCTTTTCGAGTAAAAATAACACTAATAAACTTAATAATAAAAAATGCAAATCTTTTCTTTTTTTAATGTTTTTTTTTTCTCTCTCCACACCCCCCCCCCTTCATTTATAGCCAATACACAAATGTTCTTAATCTGTTAAGCACCATTTTAGCCAATGAAAAAGAAACTAAAGTCAAAGACAACATATGTGCTGCAGTTGCTCGCATGATCTTGACAAACATCAGTGTTATTCCTATTGAACAGGTTATAAATTGACTGCATCCGGTTTGGATGAAGTAGGAAGTTCATTCTTAATTCATCCATTCCTGACTGCATTTAATGAATGCATTGAAACTGAAATATAAACCAAATTTTTGATTTTGTTTTCAAGGCTATATATATATGAGTTTCTTTTGCAGGTATTTCCAGTTATTATTCGAAATATGCCCTTAAAAGATGACATTGCAGAAAACGCAACAGTTCTTCGATGTGTTCTTTATTTGTTGAATAATTTACATCCTGAGGTAAATATTCTTAATTTTTGTGCTCCCAGGCAAACAGTAATTTTTTCTTATTGTCTCACTGAAAAGCAGTTTTCTTGTGGCAGAGCAGTTGCTTAGTCTCATTCTTTTAAGTTCCTTTAGCATTGTGCTTGTGGGTATGCTTTTGACTCCTTTGTTAAATTCCTCATCAGTTCTAATGTGGAATCGCTTCGGTTTGGCTTCATCATGCGTCTTAATGATCTCCATTACAATTATTCAGAAATTTCTTCTGATCAGTTACTCCTCGAGGTTGATGGGTTCAAATCTTTTCTTCCAAGCTTTGAAAAGTTCTTATTCCAGTTCCAAAAATTGACGCATTCTCTTAGCTTGTTTTCTCTGCTTGGAATAGGCCAACAATTTGTCCCTTCTGAAACTCAGTGACATCTTTTCCTTGACCAGTTGCTGTGTCCACAGACATCTTTCTTCCAAACAAATGAAGTGATAAACTAACGCATGACAAGTTAAAGGAAGTAATGCCTGTGCAAATTCATACATGACTTCAGTAGTATGAGGGCGGTCATAAAGTCATTACAATCAACATGAAAGAACATTGCTTTTGAAAATGCGGTTGCACTGTGAAGCGACATCCCTCCAGCAGGCTACAAAGGGGTGTTTCGTGCGGATCTGCTAAATGTCGCCAGATCATCGAAAGCAACATGGTGTAGCTTATTGGAAAATTAGGGATACGAGCCGTGATATGGTTTCTGCATTTGAAGGGCAACAACACCAAATAAATCCACGAGGAGTTAGTGGCCATTTATGGTGGCAATGCTGCATCGTATAAGACCGTGTCAATGTTTCCAGTGCGATCAGACAAACATGGAAGACAAAGTTCGGAGTGGACGCCCCTCCATCTGTGAGGAGCCACAAATTGTGAAGGAGATGCCAGACAATCACGGGAGCATACTACTGGAAGTTAAAGTGGCGAGGTATGTGTCCAAAGGGTTCAGACCTCTGCACGACAACATGCCAGCACATTCCACATATGAGACCATGCATGTTGCAGAAGTACTGACGGTTTGAAATACTGCCTTATTCACAGTATTCACTCGACCTGACCCTAAACAACTTCTTCCTCTTCCCTCGCCTGAAGAACCCACTTCGTAGACGGCATTTCCAAGACGACGAAGAGGTTTTCTTCGAGGTGGAGCAGTTCCTCCACACCCAAAAGGAGAACTTCTTTAAAGGTGGCATCCAACAAGTCATCCATCATTGGGAAATGTGTGTGGTCCTAGGAGGTTTGTATGTGGGGAAAACTGATGCTACTATTGTGCAGCATTACCCCATCTCACAGATTTCTGGCTGATTATGACGACTTTATGACTGCCCTCATAAGCCTGTGATTTGCTCTTTAGCATTTGCTTATTGAATAGTTGATAACTACGGTAATTTTATATTTGTCCAGGTAGTGTATTACGGTAATATGAATGTTTAGCTTTAAATTACTTCTATGAAATTAACTTTTATAGGGTTAATCCAGGGTCAGTCATTTTTGTGTTTCTCTTTTGAATCTATTTATTTTTTCTTTCATATCTCTCAATATTCATTTGTTTAATTTGATTATTGACTTTAGAAACTGTCATATGCATAAAATTGTTATATTGTGTTGTTTCTTTGACAGGTCTACTCACAATTAGGAAAGATTTTCAGTATTTGTTCCAAAATTATCTCACAGAAAAAATACTCTGATGGTAAGATAATTTTAACTTATTGTCAAAATTTTAACTATTTTAACTATTTGACTATTTTTTTAAATATTACTGTTTAATATAGTTACTCGTAAAACAGATTATTTACAAGGATCACTTCAAAAATAATGCACAGCATTTTTTTAAAATTCAAATTTTATTCTAAACACCTTCGCTATTTACGCAATATGTTGTGACATTCTTCAGTAAGGGTCATTCTATGTTAAGTGGCCTAAATGTGGATAAGGTCCCCACTCGACCCTCTCCAATTTTGATGAAATTATTACAGGATGTACATGTGGGTCTTACGTGAGGCCTTGCCAAATTACAGCTCCATAATTTGTATGGTTGGACCACTAGCCATATTTTTGTGAAGGATACTTTTTTGACATCGTGATTTAAATGAATAAATTGTCAAGTTGTTTTGTCATTGCTCATGATTTAAGGGACCTGTCAAACTGTAACGTATTGATGCTGTTCAACTTTTTGGGTTTAATAGCTTAGTTGTAGAACAAAACCTCAATTTATGGAAGATTTATCACAATGTGCTCTCAAAGTGGCTCATAAATTCTGTCATAACAAATTTGGACTAAACTTTATCAGCTGAATCTACTGAAAGAATAACTTTCAGAAGCTGGTTCTTTTGTCATTTGCAGCCTGTCAGCATGTCATAAAGCTACGCAAGTGGCATCTTGATTGCTCAAATAATAACCAAGTTATCTAAGTTCAAAGTGTACTCAAATATTATATTAGTCAATTTTGGCTCATTTTCAAGAGGCCATATCTCAAAAAGGATCCCTCGAATTTGATTTTTCTTGGCACCATTGAAAAGAGCTCACTTTGTTTGAACAGGAAAAACTGTTTTTCTATTTGAGACACTGCATTTAGGAGCAAATAAACCTGTGTTTTCATCAGGTTAAAAACATACACATTTGCATAATCTTGCGTTGGTCCATGGTGGCTTTGCCACTACCAGTCTTAAAGACTAGCATCCCCATTGCCAGGGGCCATGCCCGATAGCCAAGCATCCAGCCACGTGAAGGAATGTGTTGATGATAGCTATTACAGTTGCTTTTGGCAAGCTATATTGTCGACCCATTCTTGTTGCTGATAGAGCTGGAATGACCGAAATAAGGTGTTGATCTGGAATCCAACAAATGAATGTATATCAACCTTTATTTTGACCCTTTCGACTTAAAAATGAAATAAACTTTACCCCATGCTCTCCCCTCCAACTGCTTTCTTATGTAAGACAGACTATAAATGACCAGAAAAAAATTCTAAAAAAGTCAGATAGCTTAAAAAAATTTTAATTTACAGATAAACACATTTAACTAGTAATTACAACAGGCTTTACATCATTTAAAAATTACACATTCAAAAAATCTGCACATTCTTCACCCAAAATTGCCCTTAGGAATCATGGTCAATTAGGAAGCTTGTTTTTAAACTTCACTGTTATCTTTAAACTTGTCTGTCTCAAAAATAATAGCTTTTCCTGCTCAAACAAAGTGAGCTCTTTTCTATGGTGTCAAGAAAAAACAAATTCAAGTGATCCCTTTGGAGATGTGACCTCTTGAAAATGAGCTAAAATTCACTAAAAAATTTAACACCCCTCGAATATGTGTGAACCTCGTTTTTGTGATTCGGTTTCTGAATGTGAAGAACATTAAACTGGATGAAATACATTGTCAAATTTGAATTTTCTTGACTGCTGAGGGCTCTGTTTTGAATCTTTTTTTTTTTTCTTGGGCAAGTTTGCACTAACCACTCCATGGGTTGCATCTTTGTATACACTCACTCACCAAAAGGCTTGGCACACCTGCCTAATAACGTGTTGGACCCCCTCTGGCCGGATAACAGCGGCGACCCATCGTGGAAGAGAGTCTACCAGTCCCCAGAACACATCCACAGGCACTGCAAGCCATGCAGCCTCCACTGCACTCCAAAACGATGCTGCATTTACCAGTTGTGTTGGTGACGACCTGACAGATTGTTCAATGACGTCCCACAAATGTTCAGTGGGATTGCAATCTGAGGAACATGGAGGTCAAATTGTCGTAAAGTTGGTAGCATGTTCCTCCAGCCACTGCCGTGTCACAAGAGCATGTGTGGAGGCGCATTATCTTGCTGGAAGATGCCATCCCCCGTGGGATAAAAACAGTTCGTGAAAGGGTGCAGGTGGTCCCCAAGCAGATCAACGTAGGAAGTAGCACGCAGAGTGGATGTCAGGTGCACAGCAATGGACCCATTGCATGCCACGAGAAAAAACCCCAGACCAGTATGGAGCCTCCACCTGCCTAAGTGGTGCCCCCACCTGACAAGTGGGTCCATGGCTTCATGTGGCTTGCACTAGTCACGGACACGACCGTCGGCCCGATATAGCTGAAGCCGTAACTCATCAGACCAGGCAACCCTTCGCCAGTCCTCAGCGGTCCAATGTCGATGTTGGTTGCCGACGATTTGCAGCTTCAAGAGTGGCACCCATTGTGGCCTCCTGCTCCCAAAACCTGCAGCTGCCAAAGTTCGCCGAATTATCATTATGGAAACAGTTGTGGGATCCCTGGTTGTACCGCATGGTAATTTGGCCCAATGTCGCCTTTCGGTCAGCAGTTGCAAGCCGGGTGACCCAGCGAACACCTCTGGCATCAATGAGGCGTGGGCAGCCCGTCCACTGTCTGACATGGGTTTAACCCATCGTTGGGTGTACTCTCGATAGACCCTTGCACTGGTTATGCGGGAAAATTGCAGGGTGTTGGCTACATCTGATATTGAGATACTCATCCGTCTGGCACCAACAATCATCCCCCGTTCAAATGCGGATAGCTCTCGGCGTGGTGCCATTTCTGCAGCTAGTTTTGCTTATAATGATTGTGTGATATCAAGGAGTCCTGTGCACCTGCATTCCGAGAATGGAAGCAGCGGGATCTGTCTCATTACGGATAGGGAACCTGATTGGAGGGGTGTGGCATGACTTTTGATGAGTGAGTGTAGGTGCTGCCATATTACCACTCCTGTCACAAGTCTTTTAAGAAGATCATCTCTACCATTCTCGTATGTGTCAAGTGCTTTCTGCATACAATTTTTCGAGTTTCTTTGTGGGCATCTGTCAATTTCGTTAGGCACAAACTTTTTTTGGTCCTATGTGATGCAGTATTTTTTCAAACACTTGCATACACAATTCTCAAGAGGAGTGGTAGTTTTTCAAGTAACATGGCTTCAAAAACCACATTGTTAATGCCAGGTATATGTGCTGTGTTCTGCAGGTGTGAAAAGAATCCCAAATTATGACGTGCCTCTTTTAACAAAATTAATTAATGAAAACTGAGTTAATGCTCTAAGCATAAGGTAATGATGATACTGGAAAAATGGAAGGAAAAATTTCATGACCTAGATTTGAACCAGGAACCATGAATTGGCTTGTCGCCTATACCAATTGGGCTATCATGAATTTGGAAAGCAAGACTGAGCTAAGTGTCCTAAAACCTCCTTTTTCCAGATAATTTACATGTACACCGATTAACCATACTGTGACCGTATGGCAAGCCGTTTTAACATTTATTCTTCTTTTTGTGCAATGTACAAATTCTTTGACATATCGTTAATTCCAAGGTACATATCGCTAATTCAATTTTACATATCGCAAATTCGAAGTCACATATCACTAATTCAATTCTACATATCACAAATTCGAGCTATTTAATGATATCAGAAATTGAATTAGCGATATGTGGCTTCAAATTTGTGATATGTAAAATTGAATTAGCGATATGTACTTCCGAATTTGTGAAATGTGAAATTGAATTAGTGATATGTGCCTACGAATTTGTGAGATGTAAAATTGAATTAACGATATGTGCCTTCGAATTTGTAAGATGTAAAATTGAATTAGCGATATGTACTTCCGAATTTGTGATATGTGAAAATGAATTAGCGATTATGTGCCCTTCGAACTTGTGAGATGTAAAATGTTTTTTTTTCAGCAATGTATAAATTCTTTGACATATCGTTAATTCTTCTGCGCCGTTTTAACATTTATTCCACAACTATTTCTGCAATGTATAAATTCTCGAGACATATCGTTAATTTCTCTGCACCGTTTTAGTATTTATTCATCTTTTTTTTGTGCAATGTACAAATTCTTTGACATATCATTAATTCGAATTTGTGATATGTACATTCGAATTTGTGATATGTGAAATTGAATTAGTGATATGTGCGCTCGAATTTGTGATATGTGAAACTGAATTAGCGATATGTGCTCTCGAGTTTGTGATATGTGAAATTGAATTAGCGATATGTGTCGTCGAATTTATGATATGTGAAATTAAATTAGTGATATGTACCTCCGAATTTGTGATATGTGAAATTGAATTAATGATATCTTAAAATGAAGCGTAATTAAAGATATCATTAATTCTATTTTAGATATCATAAATTTGAGGGTACATATCGCTAATTTAATTTCACATATCACAATTTCGAATGTACATATCCTTAATTCAAATTAATGATATGTCAAAGAATTTGTACATTGCATAAAAAGAAGGAATAAACGTTAAAACGGCTTGCCATATGACCGACAGCATTATCTCCACAGATCGTTTTTAGCATATTTTTATAGAAAAGTGCTTATGTGATCGGTTTGTCCAGACATCCATCCATTCATCTGTAGACACAATTCCAACAATGGGAAGAGTGGATGTAGTGAATTGTTGGAAGAGACATATCATCATCACATTGGGGAAAATGTGTGCCGTGCACTTCGTTTCGGCTCTGCATGTGCACCATACATTGTTGGGACGATTACAGAAAGGGGAAATCGGTGCAGATTGCCTAACCAGTGCTTCTGAACCTTTTCACCATCACATACCACTAAAACAAAATTTTTAACAACTGCATACCACTCAAAGAGAATAACTAAACTCCACGGCCATGACGAAAACATGCAAAAAACACCTCACCCATGGAAGAAGAAGAAGAGACCCAACCGTGATGGGCAAAAAAAATGGAGTATTACATATTCGATACATCGTATATAATTTTATTGTGTAATTTTATTATATGTTGACAAAATATTGCCAACGACCCTTTCCAAGTACCACCAGTTAACTGCTTGCATAACACAGGTCGAAAACCACTGATCTAAACCAAAATGATTTCTTTATGAGCATGGAGCTTACTATGATAACTTAAAAACAAATTAATTTTTTCACATTCTGTTTTCACCAATCAATAAATATGAGATAGAGCACAAGTTCGAAGGCGAGATAGCAGGAATAGGTACAATGTGTTCTAATGGTACCATGATGATAATCCTTTAAAAACCTTCGATGTTAATATAGAGGATGTAATATATAAAACAATTTGTAATGACCTGCACTGAATGGATATATAACATATATTAGTGATAATAGAAATTGATCCAGTTTTACATGTCAGTGGTACCTTAAAATACTTTCAATGCTACGATACGTCATATAATATATCAAATAATTTGTAATGACGTGTCATGAATTAATATAACTTATAATTAATAATAGTCAGAATTGCTTTAGTATTTTGTGTTCTAATTATGGTACATGTATTATTATGGTACCATTGGAGGAAACTTTAATGCTAAGATATGGCATGTAATATATCAAATAACTCGTTATGAGGTGTCATGAATGATAATAACGAGTAATTAATGATAGTCGAAATTGGTTTAGTAGTACTTGTTCTTTCAATTTTACTTTCAATATTAAGATCTGGCTTGAACTATATCAATAGCTAATTGCTATCAAGAGCAAATTGCTGTTAGGCCTAATATGTATAATCAAGAGTTAATTTCTGTTAGACATAATAGGCAAGTAGCTAATTGCTCGAACTGTACATGATTATGTAGAAACACTTTAGCAATAGAATATGAAGAAATAATAGATGCTGACACAGAATGCTTAACCAATTGATGCTAACTTGTTTAGCATTATGTACAAAAGCCTACAAATTAAAAAAAAACTTTAATTTTTCTGAATATATAAAGAATTACTACATTTAACTTTTTGGTTCTTCAATTTCATTCGTTTAATTCTTTTTTTACATTAGTTTACCGTAATTATTTAGGAATTTACAATTCAGTTTTCATACTTATATAGTTTTCTCTAAAGTGTTTTAAAATGCAGATCAGTTCTAGGCTGATGTCTCATTGTTTTTATCTGCTCTGGCAGTAAAATCCTTCCTGTTTACCTCTTGTGAATGTTTCCCACTGTCTCATTCTTAAAGCACAAGAGCTCTATTATGGCATCTTGCGTTTGACTAAATTCAAGCACAATTGAAGAGCTACAGTTGTGTCACCAGTGCCTTCAGAGCTTTCACTTCTGTAGAAGTTTATGGTCATTGAAATTCAGCCATTTTCTATTGTGTCGAGGAGTTTTGTAATTGTAGGCACATTTCTTTGTGAGTTATTGGTGTTTGTGTTGTAACGTATTCTTGTGCTTCTGTTAATTTCCAAATTATTTGACCTGGCCAGACTCTCAACAGGAAGTTTTACTGCAAGGTTTTGAGTAGACCGAAGGAAAATTTCGTGCAAATGGCCCATCATGACAATGCACCCGCACACACCTTGCTTGCCGTGAAGGAATTCCTGGCAAAAAACGACATGGCAACGGTCCCCACCCTCCCTGCTCTCCTGACCTAACCCCCTCTTCTCTGAATGAAAGGGCAACGCTTTGACTTCATTGAAGATATGTGAGTGGAATCGCAACTGGCCTTCACTTTCCAGGAGTGCTTCCAAAAATGGGAAAATTGCTGGGATCATTGCATACTTACCAGAGGTGACTATTTTGAAGGTGACAGCAGAATTAGGGTGTAACATACGTTTACTGCTTTTTACAAGCAAATTCTTGGAAATTTTGGATAGCAACTCGTATTGTAATATCATAAGAGATTTGAACATGTTGCTTCCTAAGTTTCACTCATAAGTTTTAACAACAAAATTGACAAAATAAATTATTTTATTTGTATAGTTGATGCCCAGTGTTAAGAGTGGGCTGTGATGCATTCAATTGTTTATCAATTATTTACTTAAAAATTGGACAGAATTCACTGACTTCGGCAGTACTGTGTCATCAAATTCCGCCCCAAATAAGATTCCAGTGCCGTTGAAAAAGGAAAATAAAGTTTCTAGCTCCCGATTGGACCTATTGATCATGCAGTGCTGCCATACCGTAAGCTAGAAACTTAAGCTTCAGTTTTCAGTGGAGCTCAACCATAAACTACTATAGACTCTGGTTTTAATACAAATGAGAAACAAGCTTTTATGCACTCTGTAAATAGAATATGTGTAGAATAACAAGTGAATATTAAGAAAATTGCCATGCATCATTTTTGAAGTGATCCTCGTAATTGGTTAGAATAAATACACCTGAATGAATAGCTTGTGCGTGTATTCGTGCTGTATTCGAAAGTTACCAAAGAAAAATGCAAATTTTTATTAATAACTGGAGAGATATTGTAGCTATTGAATTCTGATAACTTAAAAGCTTGATCAAATTCCAAAACTCGCATTTGAATAATTTATGGAATATTTTTTTTTCTCTTTTAAATTCATAAAAATTTTTTGAACGAAATTATTAGAAATACACTTGTATTGGGAGGAAATGTTCTCCATAGTCGAGGAAAATAGATTATATTTAATGTTTATGGGAATTGATAGGACAGTATCTGGATAAAGCAATAAGTCACATTCTAGATTTGGTTTTGGATTTAACTGGTTTTTTGGTAAACAAAATCATGATGAAATGAATGGGGAATTCTTCGCTGTATGCCCAGGAACTTAATATTTGCTAAGTTTACAATATATTATTATCAAAAACCCAAAATTTAAACATTGTTTATACTTTTTATAACAATAATAAGAAAAAGGTAACATTTTAACTGGATCAAAATGATAGAGCCACTACAGATAAATTAAATAATTTTTAGTTAATAACCTATAAAGCTGCCATTTTTTTAAAATTACTTTGAAAACTTGTTGTGGCATAGATTGCACTAACTTTTGACACGTAGAGACGTGTATTTCTTGCCATCCTGAAAGAATTGCTTCTTTTAATTCTTTAATATTAGAAAATTGGCGCCCTAAACTATTCTTGAAAGTTCACCCCACATGTTTTCCATTGGATTAAGATCCGGGCTACATGCGGACCAATCCATTACCAGAACACCTTTAGCCAAAAACCACTCCCAAGTTGTTTTAGCGTTATGAATAGCTGCATTATCTCATTGAAATTGGAAAAAAGGTCCTCCAATTTCAATAGCAACTGGTAAGAGATGGTTGTTTAACAATTGCTGGATAGCCAATTGCATTCATCAGAGCAGAAACAAAGGCGATATCCGTTTTGCCTTTGTAGTAAATCCAGCCCAAACCATCATGCTACCACCACCTTGTTGCCGCTTTGAAAACAACAACTCTTCTTTTCGAATGTCATGCCAGTAATGGCTCCATCCATCAGGACCATCCAAATTAAATTTTTTCTTGTCACTCCAGACCACTTTGTTCCATTCCTCCTTCAAGTGTATGTGATACTTTGCCTATTCCAATCGCTTTTCCTTATGGCACTTCTTCAGTGCTGGATTGCATTTCAGTCTCTTGTATTTAAGCAATCCAGACGATTTTGCACATCTCAAAACGGTTGACTTACACATTAATGTCACTCTGTGTAGTGATTTCTTTTGCAGAAGCTTTTGAATTGCTTAAACGGTGAATAACTTGCCTCTTCTGTCTTAATGTTAAGGCGTGTGGCCGGCCAGATGACTTTTTCTCACCATAATGTCCATTAGCATGAATATAATTCTCAATTACATGATGTGAACGATTAATTTGCTTGGCAATGGCACGAAAAGATGGCCAGTTTTATGTAATGCCTCTATTTTGCCCTGCTCAAACGCTGACAGTTGCTTTCCAAGTCCCATTATGATTTAGGCCCACTGTTTTTCTTCAATTTGACATAACAATTAAAAAAATTCATGTAACAATAAGTATAAAAGACTGCTTTCTTAATATCAATATACTTAATAAAAGAATCTTCACTTAAATTATAAATTCCAACCACTTTAAACTAGTGGCTCTATCATTTTGATCTAGTTAAAATGTTGCTTTTTTTCTTATTATTTTTATAAAAAGTATAAACAATGTTTAAATTTTGGGTTTTTTTATGATAATATATTGTAAACTTAGCAAATAGTAATTTCTATATAATGCATAACTAATTATTAAATTTTACATTGTTAATTTTAAAAAAAATTAGTGGCTCACCTTAGAACAAACCTGCGACCACTCGAACCGAAATTTTTGGTGTGCAAAGAGTGAGTAAAATATTCAGCATTGATAAATCCCAATGATAACGAATGTCTTTTCTGTAACAGCAGCTTGAATTTTCCGTTACAAGAAATTCTAAAGCAAGATCATGAGTGACATGTTTGAGTGACATTTTTATTGTGTAGCTTGTTCTTTCATGGTTCAGAGAATTCCTGCCAAATTAAACCTTCCAGTGTTATTTTGTTAGATAATGCTCAGTAGTACACTGAGTTAGCAAAACTCATGGGATAGCAAGCACATTGATTGATGGGCATGGCTCACGAATTCACAGGGGTAACGGATTCTAGGAATGGACCATTAGATGTTGTGGGAAGAGCTTGGATAAGTGATTAATCAGAAATGGCACGTCGTCGCGAGTTGACGTCTTTTGAACGGGGTATGATAGTAGGTGCCCGACGCATGGGATGTTCCATTTCGGCAGTGGTGCAGGAATTTGGCTTTCCCCGCTCAACGGTCTCCAGGGTGTATCGGGAATGGCTGGATGAAGGCATCACAGTCCACAACAACAGGCACCATACCGGGCATCCAGCTGAATGATCGTGACCGGCGACACCTAGGACGAATGATTCAGAGAGACAGGAGTGCAACAGTGCAGCAAATCACAGACCAGTTCAATACTGGCTGCACTAGAAACGTCTCTCGGTGGACAATCCGTCGGAATCTGCATGCCCTCGGGTTTGGCAGCCGTCGCCCTACACGGGTGCCAATGCTTATCCAGCGTCATCGGACACTCCAGCGTGCATTTGCCACCAACCATCTTGGCTGGACTCTGCAACAGTGGCGTAACGTCATATGGTCAGATGAGTCACGATATCAACTGTACCACGCTGATGGGAGGCACCGTGTGTGGCGCAGACCTCACGAAACGATGGATCCCACATGCCAACAGGTGGTGGTGCAGGGTGGTGGGGCGTCAGTGATGGTCTGGGGTGCATTTTCCTGGTTTGGAATGGGCCCTCTGGTTATCCTGGACCAAACGTTGAATGGTCCACGGTATCATCAACTCATCGGAGACCATCTGCACCCGTTTTTGACATTTCAACACCCTGACGACGTAGCAGTCTTTCAAGATGACAATGCTCCACCACATCGCTCCAATGTCGTCCGCGAATGGTTCGAGGAGCATGCAGGAGAGGTCCAACGACTGAGCTGGCCAGCCCGGAGCTCTGACATGAATCCTATCAAGCATATCTGGGATGCTTTTGAAGTCAGGCTCCGGGCACTGGATCATCCGCCCACGAACGGGCAGCAACTATCTTTGGCTTTGCAGACTATCTGGTGTCAATTGCCTCCAGAAGTGTACCAGGGACTTGCAGACTCACTACCATGTCGTATTGCTGCACTCCACAGGGCCAGAGGTGGCCCGACCAGATATTAAGTAACTATCCCATGAGTTTTGCTAACTCAGTGTACTTGATTAAGGATAAGCAAGTTCATATGGCATCTTGGACAAAACCTAGCATACAGGAATGGTTGATTAGCAAATTGATAGATCGGCAGTTAGGCATGATAAAATCAGAGTTGATGAGGGTTGACAGAGCCTTGCAGGGATAAAAGATGAAACCAGTCTACATTCTGTGTTTTGTTTTCTGCTATGTACACTACCTTAAACTGGTCATACTGTCTGAAGACTTCTTCCTGTCATTGCAACTGATCTGATTCCAATCACTTAATCTTTCCTTCCATTTGTCATGTAATTTCTTTTACCTTACATTTGCAATATTAACTCCAGTTCCAATTTATTACCTTATCATCAGTTTTTTTGTTTTTTTTTGTACTAAATTCATGTCAACTAAATAAATATTTTTTGTCATTTTTTCTTAATCAAGAGAGAACATTACTGGATGGAATTAATTTTTTTTTTTCAGATGCTGTACAGAAACAAACGAGTGAAGTTTTAAAACTTATTCAAAAAGTTTATCCTGATGATTTCCGTATGGCACTCGCGTCAATGCCACATGAATTAGCCGAAAAAATTAAAATTGTTATACTTTGAATTTATTACAGCTTCACAAAAATTCATATGTAAAATTATTTTGAAATAAATTCTTCTATTTAAGGACCTATACTTTTTGCCCAGCTGAATTTTTTTTTTCTTTTCCCTCCATCACAATCCAATCTCATCTTTGCATATTAGACTGTTTAGAAAGTATTCAGCAATATAATATGAAAAATGCCAATAGCATTTTGGCACAGTTCCTCTGCTTTTCATGAATGTCAGGTCACCTGTCCCACAGTGGCATGTATGCTTATATTTTCTAACTTACTAACAACTTCGAATTTGTATTTTAGCCAGCATGGAGGCTTATTGGTCAGTTTTCCTTCAAATTAACCATGCTTTGTGCATGGAAAAAATTTGGAAGAGAAATCATCCTGCAGTGGAGAAATTATTTATTTATTTATTTATTTGAAGGAAATACAGAAGATATCCACCCAGGTCCAGTATGGCCATTGGCCGACAAGTTAGGTCCCTGGGTGGAAGCAATCTAATACATAGTTATTAAATTGAGAATTGCAAAATTGGTGGGATATTAATAGGTGGATTTATTAAGAAGAGTCTTCAGTTTGGATTTAAAGGTAGATATGGAAGGGGTATTCCATAGCTTGTATCCGGAGATGGAGATACTGTTATGTTGATAAGTGTATTTTATTGCTAACTTGGGTAGGGAATCTTTGTTACGTAAGTTATAAGAGTGGAGAGGGGAAGAATTATAAAAGTTAGGAGGGAGGATTACTGAAAACTTATTATTTAAGACTTTATATATGAAGAGAGCTAAGTGAAATGAGTATAAATGGGTAATATTCCTACAGAAAGAAATAGATGGGAGACATGGTCGGATTTATTTAAGTTTAAGTAGATTCTTACGAACCATTTTTGTAAATGGTGTAATCGTAATAGATTTGATTTGGTGGTATTCCATATATAAGTGAAGATTGTATTAGTGTGTAATATAGGAGAAGTAAGATCTTTTTTGGGAGGAAGTGTAGGTGGGAAAACATGCCTAAACGTTGATTTAATGAGGATGAGAGGATATTTATATGGGAATCCCATGAAAGGTTGTGTGAGAGATGAGAGATTGATGCCTAGAAATTTAACATTTTTAGAAGGTTTAAGGGTCAGATTATTGTAAATTAGAGAGAAGTTCAGGAGATCTAATTTTTTGTTACGTTGATGAAAAATGATGTAAGTAGATTTCTCGATATTTAAATGTAAGCTATTTGGTTGTAAATTATGATGATGAATATGGAAAAATTTATTAAAATAACATGAAAAGAGACTTTTCAGTGTAATATTGTAGTTTCAGCATTTAATCCCACCAACTAGTTTCAGCATTTAATCCCACCTTCATCAGGGAACAGGGATTACTGATTGTATCACTTAGAGAGGGTTGTTAGGGATCTATGATAATGAGTTACAAAGGGCCAGTAAAGGTGGAAAACCTCTTTGGCCTCATGGAGTGTGTTTGATTTGGTAGCCTGCAGAAGGCTGGAACACAGAACACCAAGATCAATTCGTAACCACTCCTGTTGACACGCTTCCCAAAGCCCTCCATGTTCACGGTCATCTCTTTCCAAAGGCCGTTTAAGTAAGCCAAAGGCACCATAGGCGATGTATCCAGCGACTTGGATGTGTATGTCACTGAATGGAATGGAGTGGATTCTGCTATCTTCTTACATGTGTTCTAGGATTAGGGGAGTTGACACAGCGGTGTGATTCGACACCTTGTCTTGGTGCAACCATACCTTGTATAGCTCTGTACTGTACAAACTGGGGAGATCACAGGTAAATATGGGAGTTAGAACATTGATCTGATAGTACATGGCGTTGACTTTAGCCTTTGACTCAATTGTGTATAAAGTTAACTTAGCGTTGTAGCTGTATTTCGCCATGAACATGAAATGTTTTGAAAACATTTCCTTGCATTCACAGTGCCATTATCTGAAGTTCTTAGAACCTCTTGGGCAGTAAAAAATGGCTTCCCTCTTGTTTTGTATCATTCATACAGTTTACGGCAGTTGGCCCATTGCTCTTGAACACGACGTGGCACAACTTATGAACATGGTTCTTGGGTCACTTCACCAATTGTAATTCGCGGTTGATAATTGTGTTTACCACGTAAACAGATGCCCCTACCTATGTGCAATGACCCTTTGTGTTGGTGGGTTCAATCCGGTTACAAGAGCCCGAACTTTCCAGATGTTGGGAATATGGCTAGTGGATAATCTTGGATTGGCCTGCTTTTTACTGTCAGAAATGGCTCCACTTTTGGTTTTGCCAATGAGATTTAAAACACTTGATATCCGTCTTTTGGAAACTATGAAGCCTTCCCTCTTACATGCTTCCATAATTTCGGACTAGCTGAATTTGACGTCAGAAACGGCTGTTGTACGAGGTGTGGCAGTTAAATTGTATTCTATAGAAAAGCAATTTATAGAGTAGATTTGTAAATATTATTTATTCATTGAGAAATATCTACATAACTGTTATAAAAACATTTTGTTATTATCAACGTGTATCAAAGTACCTAAATGAAATATAATGTTTTATTTATAAAAAACTTAATCTGAATTTCCCGCTTGTAACATTAACCCAATGCCAACAGTCATTTTGAAATGTGCTAACATCCATCAAGTCAGTATACATTCTTCCTTCCAGGTGATCATATTCATGTTGAACAATTCTTGCAGGCCAGCCCTTGACTTTCCACGAATGTTTACGGCCACGTTGGTCATAACCTAAAAATATTTTGAATATCAAAAATAATAATTTTTTACAGAAATGATTAATCGTTTAGTTTACATAGAGAGTTGATTCACGTTTATAGATCAGAATTTGCATACTGGATTATTCAGTGGTGTTGGCATGGATTTTCTATCTACTAAAGGCATGGTTGTTATCTATCTTTTATTAAAATATCACATTTGTTTGCACAACCATTCTGCCGAAAATTGAGCAGTGATGGGGAGGGATATTTATATGCCCTTTCCAAAGAAAATTATTCTTCTGGCTACAAGCAAAACATTGCATATCTCTTGGGGCTTGTCTAATAAATTCGACCAGCCATGGTCAAAAGCAGTTACGAACATGCTGTCCAAACGGTAATGACTGATCATGATCAGTGTGTCTAAAATTATAATAAGTCTGACCAGAATCATCGGACCAGTCATTTGTCTGATCAAGTGCAATCAAAACAGCAGACTAAATTCAAGCCATTCAAATCTTTAGCTCTGCTTAGGACAATTGAAATTGTTCTGACAGTAATGACATCTAATTACAAAGCTTTAAGCAAGAAGTGAATGAAATTAATGCAGGAGATGAAACGAGATAAAAAGAAGAAAGGAAATAGTGATAATTAGAGAATTTCATTTATAAATGTAGGTGCCAGACTCTGACGATGTACTTTCAGCTTTGATTGATCACAACTGTGCTGACCAAAAAGTGCATACACACCAAAAGGCATTGTTACAACCAAAATCCACAATTGCATGTGTGGAAAGACACCAGAACTATAGTCTTAGTGCGTGTCTAAGAAATCCGACCAATTGC
>JAHWFO010012653.1:224726-237836 GCA_023313115.1 Rhysida immarginata
CCTCAGAGAAAATGTGAAAAGGAAAAAGCCAGAATGTGGACATAGTCAAAACTGTTTTTCTCCATCATGACAATGTGCCAATTCACTGAGTGTTGTCAACTTGTGAAGTTTTAAAAGACATGGAATGACTGTGCCCCCCCACCCCCTTTCCCCATACCAGGCTCCATCACACATCTTCCTTTCCCCAAACTGAAGGCATGAGATTTGACACCACTGAGGAGATCAAAAAATATTCATAGAGAGAACTAAAGGTGATTCTATAGTGCATTTCAGAGCAACTTGACTGTATTGGAACAGTTATGCAACCTTTTCACACCCTGATGTGACATCGCATAGAAAAGTAGTGCGGCGTAAGTTGTTGTGATTGGTGAGAGTTACATCTTTGCAAGGAAGCCATTCTCAGAGGCAGCCATAACCACGTATTGATATTGGATCAACTGCATGTTATTCGGTCCCGTAACTGTTCTAACACAGTCAAGTTGCTCTGAAACGCACTATAAAGGAGCATGCTGCTTCAAAAAGTGGAAACACCAGGACAAGTATATTTGGTGGGGAAGAGTACTTTGAAGATGAATTCTTTAAAAAATAAATAAATAAATAAAAAAAATAAATAAAATAAAATAAAAAGTTTCGGAATTTTTGAACAGACCTTACATTAGGAAGAGTCAGATAGTCAGATTTTCTCTCGTTTTATTTTCTTTATTTTCTACATTTATTTTTTTCATTCTAACAAATCAAGTTTTCCCATATTTTAAGTAAAAAGTTTAAAAATGAATTTATTTCTATATACAGGGTGTCCCAAAAATGACTGATGGATTTTGAAAATCAATAAAAAAAAAAACGGAATGCGACAGATATGTATCGTTTGCAGTCTTATCCTTAGGAAATCAGGGAATTTTAATTTTATCCCACCAAATTTCAAATTTGGCTAACATTTTCACCCACAGGTGACGCTGCAGGCGATCTGTAACAGGTATAGTTAAAAAGGGTTTTTCGAAATTCCACGTGACATGTTTGAACGGATGTCTGCAAATTTTTGCCTGAGACTGCGCCACGTTGTTTATTTTTTGCAACAATCCTTGCAACATTTTCATACCGGTTTTTATTTTTTCATAGTTTTCAGCGCCATCTGTGGGTGAAAATATTAACTAAATTTGAAATTTGGTGGGATAAAATTCCCTGATTTCCTAAGCATAAGGTTGCAAACGATACATATACATCGCATTCCATTTTTTTTTATTGATTTTCAAAATCTATCAGTCATTTTTGGGACACCCTGTGTCTATGAGGCCTATTCATTACAGAATGACCATAATTTTTATATTCACTTAATTTCTTATATTATATCTTTCACTGATATCATGTATTTTGTTTTCCATGTATATTGATCTCTTAAATTTTGTTTTCCTCTCAGGGGGAGGCTGTGGTCTGGTGGGCTCTCACTGACCACAACTGTGAAGTTAAGCTACATCAGCATCAGGCACGGTTAGTCACCGAATGGGTGACCATCTCCCCCCCCGCGCGCGCCAGCTGCGGTGACCATCATACATCAGTCGTGCATCCAGGTCCATCCAGGGACCCAACTCGTCGGCCTCTGGCCATACAGGCCCTGGATGGACATATTGGAATCCGATTCATAAATTAAAAAAAAAAAAAAAAATTAAATTATGTTACCATTGTACAGGGCCAACCAAGAAATAGTAGGGCCTGGTGCAAAATGGTCTTGCAGGGTCTATTTTCAAAAATATTTGTATTGAGGAAAATCAAGTGTGGGGGCTTCAAAAGGACACAGACTTGGGCAGCCACATTGTTTGCACTGCCTGCTAGCTGGGCCTGCCATTGCACAAGGTGAGATCAGAAAGTTCAGTGAATCACCCCTTAATGTGATAACGGGAAATGTCCGACTTGTAGCAATATGTGGCTGACATAGGCAAATGTGCCTTCACCACTGCTGACAGGCGTACATTCATGTGGCAGTGTTTAGAGTGCAGGGCCAAACAGTCAATGGCAATTTCTATATGGAGGTCCACAGTCCTCTATGGAAGTGCATTTGTCAGGTCCAGCAATAGTTTGCTGAATCAGCATCCTAGTGTCTTCTGCATGATAACGCAAGGCCGCACATCGCTATAAAGGTGAAGCCATTCCTCGTGCAAAAACAGATTTCAGAACTTTACCACCCTCAGTATTCTCCAGACCTGTCATGCCAAACTTCTTCTTTTTTCCTCGTTTAAAATCAACAATGAAAAGACACAAATTTGTCGATGTTCCGGATATTCAAATAGCTGTGACTAGGGAACTTCAAGCAGCAGCGTAAGAGGATTTTTCACACGCCATGTAACAGTTATATGAACGATGTCAAAAGTGCATTGTGGCCATGGGGGCTTACTTTGAAGGACAGTAAAGCATCATCTCTGAAATACCTGTTTAAGTTAAATTTTTCCGAGTCATTCATCGAACTTTCCGGTCTCACCTTGTAAATGTACAGCAGATTACTGTGACTTCTGCTGTGTGCTGTAACAGAAGTGCAAGTCGAGATGTGTTCAGTTCTGCCTACAGAATCATGAATATGCTTCAAATAACTTTCACTTTCATCTGAACAAATCATCTACTGAAGCCAGTGAAAAATCTGTGCTTGCCTATTACACAGGTCAAAGGTATTATAAAATGTTCAGAGACGAGAAACAATCAATTTCAAATTAAAGTGGACCTGGAACTCCAGTCAGTGTTTTTATGGAAGAAAACATCAACACAATTGATGTTATAGTGAGAGAAGAATGTTGGATAACATTAAGAAAACGATCAAAAATATTGAAAATGGCCACAACTCTGTGTAATAGGGAGGATGCTGCACCACAACAATACATGGCCCCACATAGCACATATCATTATTGAATATTTCTTGAAAATTGATTTCAAATATGTGAAGTATGTTTCCTCATCCTTCCTATATCTCAGATCAAACCCTGCTACTTTTTGGTTTTCCCAAATTGAAGAAATGTTAACTGAGAAGCATTTTCTAGCATCAGAAGCGAAGGCTGCAGGCAATTTTGAAGGACCTCTCAAAAATAGCATCCAGCATGCCTTTGAAGAAGGGCAGAAATGCTGACAAATCACATCCAATGGAGATTGCTTTGAAAAAGACCAATGTTTTGAGGATAGATAAACATTTTATTTGCAATATGTGAATTTTAAACACATTATTCCAATAAAAGATTACATAAAGCCATTGCATATTTTTCTAAATTAATAATTGATGATAAATAGTAGAAATTGGCTGGAAAATAGAATTTTCCCTGCTATTCCCTATAGCTTTCTAAGATGTTCGTCTGCTCTAAACCTTCCAAATGATGTCACGCAAAAGTAGATGATGACCATCCACCATCCCGATAGAGGCCACCTTCTCTTCTATTAACCTTGTATGATGGTGCTTGCGAAATTAGTGCGCACTGATTGGCTAAAATTTCAGCCAATAAGACAGCAGGATGGTCGGGGCTAACCAGAAGCAGAACTGCTGGCGCTATCTTGGAATAAAACTGCCGAAGTAGAACCTTTTTTCTAACTAATCATGCTCAATATGTTTTTGGTGTTTTCAAGAGTTTATGGATGGCTCCAGTCACTGTTGAACAAAGATAGCCTGGGTGTAGTAGACACCATTTCACCAGATAATATTGTTCTTATATAGCACTATTATCTGTGTTGAACACAATGCAGAAGCACACTCCCAGAAAATGCCCACAACTATCTCTTTGTAGCTGGTGCTTATATTTCAACAATTCATTACTGGATGTGGTAAATGTTATGAAAGAGTATTTGGTTAAAATTAACCTGCCTTGATTAGGTGCCTTTTAACCTTTTCGTTTTTTTCCGTGCATGTAAACTAAAGCTGAAGGGAATTTGCTTTCAATTATTCAATGGTGCACCCATTTGAAGGGCAAGTAAATGGAAGCAAACAAAACATATTCTCGACCTCTGCTGAACACCCTTGACAATGCCAAACTTTGTTAACTGAATAATATTTTTTTTAAATTTTATTATCAAACATGATTAAAGGAAGAACTAATAAAATATATATACAGGTGTCCTTCGCTTATGCAATTAACTGGCTCTATGAAATAATTGCATAAAGCGAGTTTCTTACATTCATAATTTCTCCATCTTTTTCCTGGTTTTTATTCTTAGAAGTAGTTTGATCACAATTACCTCTTTTTCCCATAATGTTTGCTTTGCAAAAGATTCCAACAATGGACATTACTAATTCTAAGTACAAGGGGTCCTCGGCTTAAAACGTTTCAACTCACAACTAAGACAGTCACAAACTCCCACTCTTTTTGAGTTTAAGATACTTACTTCACACTTAAGACAAAAATACAATAGAAAAAAGCAGTTTCTTAAAAGAATTTCTTAAGAAAAAATGATGCTTCAACTTAAGATGCTTTGACTTCAGACACACCTGACAGGAACCAGTTGCGTTTACCCGAGGACTCCCATTAATTATACACCTTCTGCTGTATTAACTTAATAAAATCGTGCATAATAACAAAAATGCATAAAATGAGGCCGCCTATAACGAGGGATACCTGTATGGTAACTTTCAGAGTATAACATACCCATGAACAAAGTTCATTGTACCATCAATAGGATCTACAATCCATGTTGGATTATCTGTCAATTCTATTTTACAACCGGATTCGGAAGACGATTCTTCTCCAATGAAACTGAAAGAGATATAAAAAAAAATCTAATGAACATGGTTAAATAATTATCTAAAAGAATTATAAAAACTAGATTAGAAATTTATAAAGGTTTTATAACCTGTGATTTGGGAAAGCCTCTTTAAGTCCATTAAATATGAGCTTCTCTAGTTCACGATCTGTTTCTGTAACCAAATCAGTTGGGGAGGACTTGGTTGTATATTCTTTAACAAAACCCAAAACTTCACTGGCTCTCTAAAGAGATATTTTAGATGTATATTTTTAAAATTGATATTTTAATATTGTGCTATATTGATTAGTTATTAAATTCTTACTTGTCCAGCTTGCCGAACCAAACCAACAACAATGCTCATTATATCATCATAATTGATGTCATCCATTATTAATTATGCTAGGTGCTGCAAAGTAACCAAATGTAAAAAAATTGGTATAGTTAGATTTAAAAATGATTTTTTTCATAGAAAATTACAAATGGTAAATAAAGCTACAGTTTGAGTCTGCAAACTCCTTGAAGCCACTTCATACTATGTGAGGTACCATGTTTCCGAGGTAACCGTTTCTGGTCTTTATTACTTGAACAACTGTGGCATCTTCATCTCTTTGCAAGTTTTCTTGTGGATCGTTAGCAAGAACAAGATTCTCCCCCTGTGCCCAAAGTCCATAAAATTCCTGTATGCAGTTCTCATAGTGGAATTTTCACTTGAGAACGTCAAAACAAATATCCAAGTAAAACAAGGAATTGACGACACTGTTTTATTGAAATGATTTTATACTTCTTAAAATCAACAGTTTCTATTGAAGACAGGTACCAGCTATATATATATAGAGCACACTTTCCGTCTGTTTGCATGTTTATTTGTTTGTTTGTTCCTCCATAACTTCTGAACCAGACAACCCCCTAGGCTGAAATTTTATACAGAGAACCTGGAAGACTCGGGGAATGTCATAGGCTAGGTCCTGTTCACGTCCGACCTCCCATTGGCCTCCTATGCTCTTCTAACAGATATATGTTTCTCTCTTATACAAATCTACAGTTTTATTCCGATCTTGATGAAATTGTGTACACTTGACCTTCAAAGCAAGAGGAAGATCACTGTCAACATGAAATTTCGAAAAAATAATAATTGTTCCTCCTGTCCCAAAAAACTACGTATTAATAGTGAATTTGATAATGTAGTAAGATAAAAGTTTTTTTGTGGTGCATCAAATTGTATTCTTGCTTCATCAAAACAACTCCTTTATTGTTGCTACATCCAAAGCATTTCTCTCCGTGTACACATATAGGTTTGCAACAAACAAGATTTTGTTCTTAAATACCATCATCATGATATGATTACCGCTATTGCCATTGTGACTCAAATAACCCATATATATCGTCACATATATAAATATTCGTCATATACAGGGTGTTTCATACTTGGTGTCCCGTCTTTAGGTCCAAATAATGACTCAAGGGGAACAGATTGGGGGAAAATGAATATTGATTATTTGGTTTTAATGTCCCCTAATTCAGAATAAAAACATTTCGCGTCCCTGGGGGTGAAGGGGTAAATTTTGAAAATTTTAATTTTGTAGGGGTAGGGGTTAGACCCCATGTGGTATTTAGAAAGTTGTAGAGCATCATGTAAAATGTGGGTTTAGAAAAAAACCCGGTGAAAAAATCTCATCCCCTGCTCTTTATCGAGTGGGTAAAGTGAAAGGTATGGCTAGCTAATGTAGACAAAAAGAGAAAAACTCATTTCCCATTTCCTATGTACAGTTTTCAAATTTCATAATGTTTTTCCTGGGGGGGAAAGCCCAGTCAAGTTTATTAGCTTTTCAGGGTAACGACTCATTTATTCTCATTAATTTTCCAAATGTAGGCCCTACTGTTTTCTAATAAGTATGGTTTTTGTCCACATCGGATAGCCTTACCTTTCACTTTACCCACTCGATAAAGGGGGCAGAGCATGAGATTTTTTCACCGGGTTTTTTGCTAAACCCACATTTTACATGATGCTCTACAACTTTCTAAATAACACATGGGGTCTAACCCCTACCCCTACAAAATTAAAATTTTCAAAATTTACCTCTTCACCCCCAGGGACGCGAAATGTTTTTATTCGGAATTAGTGGATATCAAAACCAAATAATCAATATTCATTCCCCCCCCCTCCTGTTCCCCTTGAGCCGTTATTTGGACCTAAAGACGGGACACCAATTATGAAACACCCTGTATACAGAAAAATGAACACATGAAAAAACTTGAATTAATATAGTAAAAATTCATATTGAAGAATCGAAAAGAATTTTTAAAATGCTCTCAATGGATGGTCCTCCAACAACCACCCTTTAGCAGTTCTACATGACTTCGCTCGCTTTGGAATGTTGAGTGAGTTTGACGCAGTGCCGGAGAAAAAAAGGTGGAATAATGTTCATTTTTTCCCCCTGTATATTCACATTCAGAAATTGCAAAATTTCATCCAAAAAGAGCCTGCACAACGCCAGGTAATCTCTAGTATGAAATAAAACAACAATTTTTCAAAAACTACCGAGTTCAAAAATTTTATTCAAATGTTAAAAATAACTACAGATATTCGGATTTAGTTTATGACATGATCGATATGCTTGCTATCAATGGCTATGATGTGGCGCAGACAAAGAGCAAAATTCTGCAAAAAGTGTCGAATGGTAGGTCCTCTTCCATTATTCCATGCTGGGCTATGCGAGCGGGACACGCCTGCTTGGAGAACTGTAATTTGTTCAAAGTAAACGTTCCGGTCACCCAAGACATTCAACGAAGAGCACTGAGGGATGGCTGGCAGGATGGCTATATGCTCAGAAACGCTGTAATTCGACATTTTCAGTGAAAAACGAACAATAACGAATATGAGTGCGCATGCTCAAAAAAACCCTAACATGCCCTACATTCAACCGCCAAGTTTTAATTGAATTTTACCAGTTGTTCAAAAGTTATCAAGCTTTTTTTTTCATATCAAGTTTTAATTGTCACCTTGTATGTCCACTAGGAAATGATTAATATTCATTAGTTTTTACATTGTAGGAAAATGCTCCCCCATAAGATTATTGAGCCACCACCTTCTGACGCTTGGGAGTAAATACATGTAGTAGGTGCAGCCATTTGTGCTATCTAAATTGAATTTATTCTCATTGGTGAATATGACTGTGTGCTATTTTATATACTTTTATTAAATCATATAAGTCAAATCTTGTAATCAATATTAAACCAATTTCCCAAGATGCTAGAGAGCTGAAACTTGATACACATATGCAGGACTGATGACAATGCATGTTAATTTTTTTTTTCTAATTGGTCGACTGGCTCATATTCTAATGGTACTAATTCGTTACTAGGAATAGTCCAATTGCCACAACAAACAATTCGTTATAACGAGGGTTAAATGTATCCATTGTTTATTGTTGCAAAATAAGCTTTATTAATTTTACAATTGTTGACGCCGACTTGAAGACATATTATAAAAAAACATAATAAAAGCGTGTTTAAGCCCCCCCCCCTCCCTTATCTTGTTTAATGTCCAATTCATGTGATATTTAAGAGTGCCATATTTGTCAGTCGCAGCTGTGATTTGATTTTTCTGTAGCAAATTGATTATTTAATAACTCTGGCCACTTTGTCCTTTGAAAGATTGATATCAGGTTCACTTGCTACATGTCGTGCTTGTCGTAGAGATGATGAGTAAGTAGATTTTAAAAACACATCAGCCAATAGGCCGACTTAGCAGGCTTCCTTAGCAGGCTGACCCACATCTGCTAGTATATCGCATGGGAATTGAGGCTGTTCGTGGGACTTTCTTTACTGCCCCCCACAGGCTTTCTACAATCTGTTCAAAACCTGTAGGTTTGGGTGGTCTGCCAACTCTTCTTTGAATTATACATGACCCCTTTTGCTAAATAACTGAGAATTATTCCAAGTGAGCATCTAAGGGCCCTTGCTATTGCTCTTGTAGAGCTTCCTTATGTATTCATGGCTGTTATTTGGCCCATTTCATAATCATTCAGTGCTACATATCTTGGCATTTTTTTGTGATGAACAGAAAATGTTTCTCAGTGAATTTGAAACTACCACCAAATATTAATATATACATGTATGCCATCTATTGGTAATTTTTGAACTTTGAACGTTTTTGCCTGGCTTTTGAACCTGATGTTCATATATTTATGAGACAGAGTATTAGTTATTTTTCATTTTTTACTCTTGTACAAATTTCTATTGGGCTCGCAGTCTCTTCATTAATTCAAAACAATTAAAAGGCTTTTCATTTTTCTTACACCGTGATTGTTACACATGCATGTTTGTAAATGTGTATTATGTAAGAATGACGGTTATACACATGTTTATATATATACGAGACACATCTTAGTTGAGAACAAGCATTCTGTGGCTCACTTTTGGTAATTATATAAGGGAGGAAGAAGATATGAAAATCTTAACGATCGGATTCCCAGAAAATGAAGAGATGAGAAGAAAAAAAATCTATCCTGCTAGTAGTTTAATCAGAAAATTTAAATATTCGAAGAAAACTACTGTCAGACTTTACGGCAATTAAATTTAATGAACTTAATGGTAACCGAACTTAATTAATAACGTACAAGAAAGCAATTGGTTCAATAAATATTACATACTTTCTTTAGGAAGTGGGAGGTTGGGTTTGAATCTCCGTTGAAGATAAGACCCGAGAAAACTACCTTTCGCCTTTTCCTTCCGTTTCGTTAACTTATAAAGAATCTGATTCACTGAAGTTTTAAATCTTGATTGTGAACGACGTTTATATTTAATTTTTAATTTTAATCCAAATCTAATCCAATTATTTACGACATGTAAAACAATCCATTAAACCACCCTGGTACCAGATCTGAGTAATCGAGCACCTTCTAAACAATTACTTAGGCTCGTTTTCATTGATTGTTGTTGCATAATGCATGACAACGAGAAAACATTGAACTTTATCTTACGCGATAATTAGCAAATTGTGTAATATATGACTTCTCGATTACTAACATTATCGATAAAACGATTCCGATTGCGATTTCCGAGTTCTCATCCTCCTACTTGCCGTCTCTTGGCTACCATGAAGATGGATGCCGGCGATGTGGAATCGTGTTTGGAAGCCGGGATCAGTCTCGCTCGAAATGCTGGAGAGGTACAGTATTCGTCCTGCTTTTAGTTTATCAACAATTCACAGCTAACATTAACGTGAAGTATAATATCACATCGAAAAGAGTATCGCTTGCTTGGGCAATAAATATTCTCTTGAATCAGGTTTTTCCAAAATAAAGCAAACATACTTTTGAGAAGAACTTCATTAAACATTTAAATAAAACCATGTTGATATCCATTTTAAAATTTATTCCAATGCATATTTTACTGAAAAGTAACATCTTATTTTATGGCCTGCTTATCTTCAATGGAGGATTAAAACTTCCGACGGCCCCTTCGTTTTTCAAGAAATCCGTGAATTGGGTAGGTCCCTTCGGCACCGTCTCTTGGATGTGGAAGTTTATACATGGTGTTCAACAAAAGATTTGCTGATTTTACGAGTAAATATCTCGGAAACGGAGATCGATAGAAGAATGAAACAAGTGATATATTCACTTCGAAAGCCATAAAAACCTGTTACGGAAGTTTCAAATTTAGTTACAAATGTTGCCGACAGGTAGCGCTGTATGTACCATACTGAAAATTTTGTATGCGCCACAGGTTAAGGATAAAGGTGGGTTTTCAAATACAGGTTGTCTGCGTGTGCGTACGTATGCGTTTGAAGGTCAACCAATCAGATCTCGTCCCATATCAATGGATCGCTCACGCACGAGATCCGATTGATTGACCTTCAAATGCATACGTACACGCACGCAAACAATGCGTCTTTGAAAACCCGCCTTAACACGATCCAACAAGCCCATGTTAAATAGTGTGAAACAAAATTCACCAGCACCCTATGCAGTTCCAAGGACACTTCCAAATGCCATGCTAATGCAAGCAATATTTTAGTTAAGAATGGAATGGAAATTTAAATTATGTGTGAATAAAGAAAGAATCTAATTATAGAAATGACATATTTATGGAAAATACCATGTCAACACAAAAACAAATTAATGCATATCCTTGGTATCGGTCAATGGTGCTGTGATCACTCTTTCTTCCAGTTTGTATTTGCTTGTCGCATCTGTGTTTTCTTTAATCTGTGGTTTGCGCCTTATCTGTGCTCAAAAGGTGCATATTTTGAATCTATTGTGATGTGATTGCTATGGCTGCTTTCAAAGGATCGTTTATAGCCTATTTCTCAGTCTAATCTGTTGCAATATTTGTTTGGCAAATTTAAAACTACTTGTCAGATTTTTATGCCTTTCGATATAAACATAACACTTCTTTCATTCTTCTATACATCTCTGTTTCTGGGGGGTTGGTGGACGCAGCTTCTCAATCTTAAAAAAATAAATTCACTTTCTTTGTTCGCATGATCAGTCATCGCGCGATGTGCAGAAGTGAACATTAACCAATATTTATAATTAGATATTTTTATGGGCACCGGTTCATCCCGATCGTAAGAGAAATTGACACGGGTGTGAGAAACATATACAGGTGGAGAGCGAAATCATTACAACCAAGTAAATACATAAGAGAATGTTATAAACACTTTGTTAATATAAAAACTGACGAGTCCAATTGTTAATCAATCAATAATAAGGCATGTTAACAAACCAATCGACAGTTGATTAAATATGTAAATATGAATTGATTTAACGATATATATGTGCCTCTTAAATATAATTGTCACACATTGGGAAAGATATAAAATATAAACAAAAGTAAAAAATGAGACACAAGATGAGAGGCCAAGGCCACAGTTCATGTATAAATTGCTCACTTTTTAAATCTTGTAACTTGAACATTTGAAACCGACACACACATTTATCAAATAATGAAAAATAAACTAAAATTCAAGTTTGTTGCAAATTTGAACCCGAATACGCTAGTGCAATTAGGAACATTTCAGTGTAAGTGGATCTCATTTTTTTTATTTGGATTTTCCAGAATTAAGGATAGAAAATGACCGAAAAAGAAAAATGATGATGAGTTATTCTATGTTAGATAGCCAAGACGATTCTCCAGTGTGACATCACGCTTAGCGGTGGATTGAGGCGAAGCTCAAAACGAGATGTTTTGAAAACGGATGTTTGAAAAATTATATTTAAAAAACTACCGTAATTTTCGGCAGGAGCACCGCGGCGTTTCTGTTAATAAAAGTGAAAATTTTGGCGTGTGCTACTGTCAGAGATTTTACAAAAATTAAAAAAAAAAAAAAAAAAAAAAATTTCTACCCACGATTTTAGGCCTACTTCATATCGTTCTCTCAACGATATAAAATGAGTAGTGACAATATATTCCTTGATGACTTTATTGATGAAATCACATCCCTATTAATTAAAAATTCACTCCGATAGCGATCGAGCGTGAGCGTTCATCGACAGCGGCGGATTGAACCACCAGGTCACCGGGAAAAACCCGGTGGGCCGGACGGATGCCTTTACTTTCTCGTGATTGAGGGCCGCTTTTGCCGATTTTTCCCGGTACCTGCCCGGTACGATTTGAGACTGCTAGTCCGCCCATGTTCATCGATCAACGTGAGCACTGCATCTAAAAACTTCCCGCCCTTATCGTTCTCATCACAACCAACTTTATCAACTTTCAAATCTGATCACGTTCAAGCGCGCCTGATCACTTTCGCTTCGCAATAATGGCTGACAGTGAAATGTTACTTTTATTGAAGCATATAAGAAAACTGTTTTTAGATTACTGATTGCGTGTGTGGTGGCGGCGTTACTGTCGGAGATTTTACATTTATATTAAATTTTTGCTTCTGCGGCGTATCAGCTGCCGCGGCTTTACTGCCAAAAATTACGGTACTTAAGTAAAAATTTTACAAGTTGAATTAGAGTTAGTTGATAGTCCTTTGTGTTATAAAATAATAAAATTGATAGGTGATTTTTGGTGTCAGTTGCCCTTTAAAATCGGGGAATCCTTGTGGACACCCTGTATTTGCAGTGACTTTGAACATAAAGAACAAGCAGTAAAAGAGAAAAAGAAATATTGGATGCTCCCCCTACTAAAAGAAGTCGTAAAAAGGGATGTTCAAAATGTTTTTCAATAATTTGAGAAAGTATGAAATTTAATCTTTTCAATTAACGTCAGCATGTAGCCAGCTTGGTGGACAAAAAGTACTAAGGTGCAAGTCTTGCTGCTGTCAAGTTGCAAGTTCGAATGCTGTTGAGGGCATGGATGTTTGTGCTTGTCCCTTTACTAACACCTTGGAGACCAAGTTTAGCCCCTGTAGGCCAATTCCCTGCTAGGCTGAATTTCAAACAGAAACAAAGATTA
>JAHWFO010012653.1:242836-263388 GCA_023313115.1 Rhysida immarginata
AAGCAAGTTCAGACAGGTCACATTTGTGCGTGCAGTGGTTTAGCAGATGCTCGTTTCTTCAGTTGAAGGTGTAGCATGCGCACGTAACTGTGGATAATGGATCAAAGAGGAACACTGCCGTAATCGTGCAACAGTTTCTGACCAACAAAGGGGTCATATCCAGAGCTCATCCACCTTATTCACCAAACTTGGCACTGGCAGACTTCTTCTTGTTCCCATGCCTGAAACGGGCCTTAAAGGGACACAGATTTACGAACATTCCAGACAATCAAGCAAATGTGACATGTGAACTTAAAGCCATCCCTAAGGATCTTCCAGGACTTACCGTAATTTTCGGGAGTAACGCCGCGGCGGCTGATACGCCGCCCACGCCAAAATTTAACAAAAATGTTAAATCTCCGGGAGTAGCGCCGCTGCGGCCGATACGCCGCACCCCCCCCTCCCATCACACTCGGTCCGTTTTGTATAATCGCGTTTTATAAGAAATTCAATAAACAAACCAAAATTCAATATTTATAAGATATATTTTATTAGTCGAATCCTTCAAAATCCGATGTTTCCGAATCGGAATGAAATAAAGATAAACGGTCGAAAGTCAAAAGTCGTTGGAGAGAGAAATACTGGGAGATTATGCTCGTCGAAATTGAAACCAAATACTGATTGCCATGAAACCAAAAGCGACCCCTTATATATTGCAACAGGTGTCATAATAGCGGGCGTCGATTATTCTGATTGGTTGACCTCTAGCGGGCGTCGATTATTCTGATTGGTTGACCTCTAGCGGGCGTCGATTATTCTGATTGGTTGACCTCTAGCGGGCGTCGATTATTCTGATTGCTTGCCCTCTATTGACGAACGCGAAAATTCGAGGGGTCCGACATTCGCTGATAATCTCGTCGAAGCGAGAAATAATCTGGAAAATCAATCTCTAAAATCTGAATAATCTTTTAATCCCCAAAGTCTTATAAATCTAGAAAAATCTTTTAAATCTTCAGAAATGTATAAAAATCTATTAAATCTTCTAAAATCTAAAAAATCCGTAAAATCTTCAGCCGAACACGCGTCAGTCAGATAAGTGCGTTTCGGTTCAGTAACGTTTTCGGTACGTGCTTTTTTCAGAGCATGTAAAAGCAAAAGCCCAATTAGCTCTACAATTATTAACTTCAGTGTCTTGGAGGTACTGCATTCATTCACAGAATTGAACAAGAACTAGTCATAAGAGGAGAATCAAGTGTTTCACATTTCCAAAGCTCCGTAAACACGTGAGAAAAAATACCTTAAGCTTTTGTACAAATGACAAATTCCCCAATATGAATGATATAGAGAATGTTATCATGAATGGCAAATCAGATGTAATTGAAGTATTGGAATTAATAGGAATGAAGAAAGCTGTACAAGAAATTATTGATGATGATTCTTTAGCATATTCTGACATTAGAATGACTGACCCCATCAAAAAAGTAT
This sequence comes from Rhysida immarginata, assembly GCA_023313115.1. Lineage (NCBI taxonomy): Eukaryota > Metazoa > Arthropoda > Chilopoda > Scolopendromorpha > Scolopendridae > Rhysida > Rhysida immarginata. Next base: position 244,301 of record JAHWFO010012653.1, read on the forward strand.
ACCCACAAAATGATACTATCATTATCGATGTGTGGAGGAATAGGGAAATCATATTTTATGATGATACAGATACTGCTGCAGTCATTGAAATAAATCCTGAAGTTGAAAGCCAAATGGTCAAAATGAAAAAAATTAATATATCAGGATTACCATGTTTTGTATCCTATAATGAAAAGGAAGACATCGTTTTAGATGAATGTGAATGTTCCCCATATGTCCAACATTGCATTAATAATAAAACTGTTTTTATAAGGAAGTCAACAGCAATTTGGATGTATTTTGAGAGGGGTACTCTGTCCATGGATCGAAAAATTCCAGTAACTGGGAAGTAAATGTTCCTCTTTGATAGAGTTTGTTCTTGATTTATGTTAGATATGATTGTTTTTTTGTTTTGTTTTCTGTTTTTTTTTTTTAATATTGCGCTTTGCTATGATATCTGTTTTCATAATTCATCATAAGCTATGAGCAAATAAAAATCGAAACTTTCATATTGTGTACATTTGCTTTCCTAAAAATACGCATTTTTTTCTTTTTACATACAGTAGAATTTAGATCAGTGGACGGATACATGGATATCAATTTTACCAAGTTAATTTTTTTTTGTAGAAATCTTTTAACAAGTCCTTACAAAGAAGTAAAAATCTGTAATCTAAAAAAATTTGGTATATGTGTATTTTAGTATACAAAGGCTCATATTAATTCGGGATTCGTTAAAACTTTGGAAAATGAACATAAAACAACGAAATTTAAATGCACTAGCAGCTTATATTTTCAGTATCATTTGTTATGCAAATTCCGAGTTATCCGTCGCTAAAAAAGTTGGTTATCCGGATTACTACTTATCGTTAAGTTTTATCGTTCAGTATGAGTCTTGGTATACTAAATTACACATTTACCAAAATCTGTAATCATCTAAAAAATCCGTGTAATCTTAATAATCTCAGAAATCTGTGTGTAATGTTAATAATCTTTATTTAATCTACCAAATCTTCATAATCTTTTGAATCTGCTAAAATCTAGAGATTTTATAATCTCGTCGATAATGCTCGCCATTGTCGGACCCCTCGCGAAAATTAGACCAGTTGATCATTAGCCAAATGGCCTCTCTGGGCTAAAAGCGTGGATTATTTGAAATAATTTATTTCCTGTTGATGACTGATTACACTGCGCGATTTGCGGAAAACATCGATGTTCAAATACATCGATGTTTCCAAAGTCATTCGATAAAAACCATCGATACTATAAATTCGTCGATAATAAGAGTGCTTTATTATCGAGTGAATCACCCGCTGCCGATGAACGATCACGCTCGATCGTGATCAGAGTGAAATTTTAATCATGTGTAGAATCTATCTTTTTTTTTTTTTTTTTTTTTGTAAAATCTCCGGTAGTAGCGCCGCGGTGGCTGATACGCCGCACACGCCGAATTTTTAACTTTTAATAACAGAAACGCCGCGGCGTTACTCCCGAAAATTACGGTATATACCTAATCCCAAAAGTGTATTGCTTTCCAGGGTGATTATTTCGAAGGACAATAAAGTAAATGTGGCTCTATCTGTTTTGCATTTTGTTGTGTGAACTCATTCACCGAACTTAATTGTCAGAGGTTGTATTTTCGCCAATTAATAAATAAGGTTCCGGGAATGAACCATTTTGAAAATGGTTGAAATCGAAGCAATGACACGTGTCTAATAGTACCCTTATGACTCCCTCAAAAATTTTCAGTGCTAAAATATGGCATGTAATATATCAAACGACTTGGAATGATGTGTCATGAATGAATATAATGTAAAATTAATGATAGTCGAAATTGGTTCCAAGGAACCTGGTTTAGTGGAACCATTATGGTTCATTGGAACTTTCAATGCTAAAATATAGCGTGTAATATAACAAACAACTTGGAATGATGTGTCATGAATGAATCATCATCATCGTCACGGTCAACCCTTTGCAATCCACTGCTGGATGAAGGTCTTCTCTAGACGCTTCCATTCTTCTCTGTTTGAAGCTTTGGATTTCCAGTTGACACCAGCCACCTTCCTTATTTCGTCGAGCCACCTTGCATGGGGTCGTCCTCTTGGGTGTTTAAAGTCTCGAGGGTACCAATCCAGAATGGCTGTGGTCCATCTCATGTCTTGTCTTCTAGCAATGTGACCAGCCCATTGCCATTTAGAAAATTTGATCCGTTCGATGACGTCATTCACCTTCGTTTGGCTTCTTATCCAGCTGTTGCATTTTCGATCTCTTCTTGTAATTCCCAGCATACATCTTTCCATGCTTCTCTGTGTTGTCTGTAGTCTTTGTGTTGTCCTCCTTGATAAAGTCCATGTTTCAGCTCCGTAGGTGAGTGCTGGTAAAACACACTGGTTGAAAACTATTCGTTTCAAGCTAAGTGGCATGTTGCTCTTCAAGATAATGTTATTCTTGCCAAAAGCACTCCATGCTGTTCTAATTCGTCTGTTAATGTCATTCAGAATGTTGCCATCCATGGTGATTTCTTGTCCCAGGTAAATGTAGCTCTGTACTTCTTCAATCACAATGCTGCCTGCCATGACCTTCTGTTTTGGAGCAAATGCATTGAACATAACGTTTGTCTTCTGTGTGTTCAGTTTCAGTCCTACACGCCGGCTAGCCTCTGCTAGTTCTTGTAACATTTCCTCCAATTCAGAAGGACTATTACTGGTGAGAACGATGTCATCGGCAAAACGAAGGTGGTTAAGGATTTCACAGTTTATTTTAAGTCCTTTTTTTGACCAGTTCAGTTCCTTGAAGACTTCCTCTAAAACTGCTGTGAAGAGTTCTGGTGAGATGGCGTCTCCTTGTCTTACTCCTTTTCCAAGGTTGAGCCTTGCTTTTCCTTTATCCAAACGAATGGTAGCAGTCACTTTACTAAATATCTTCTGAAGAATACTAATATAGCTTCCAGCTATTCCCATTCTTTCCAGAGCTTTCACTACAGCATGTGTGAACACAGAGTCGAAAGCTTTCTCAAAGTCGATGAAGGCAAAGCAAAGTGGCACTTCATATTCGTTGTGGTGTTCGATAAGTTCTCTAATAACTTGAATGTGATTGATCGTGCTATATCCACTTCGAAAGCCAGCTTGTTCTCTTGGTTGTGCTGAGTCTAGTGCTGAATCAAGTCTGTTTGTCAGGACTTTACTGAAGATCTTATAAACAACTGACAAAAGGCTGATAGGGCGATAGTTCTGGATATTTTCTCGATCTCCTTTTTTGAAAATAGAACCATCATTGCATTATTCCAATCATCTGGTACGTCTGACATCTCAAGGCATTTCGTGAAAAAACTTGCCAGTAACTTGTTGAATTCTTCTCTGCTTTCTTAATCAGGTCAATTGTAATTCCATCTTCTCCGGGGTACTTTCCTTTCTTCATGGATTTAATAGCCTTGTCAACTTCGCCTTCCATAACCGGTGGCACTTCATCTTTTCCTTTCAGTTGGTCTGCTCTTCTTACATCATTATCATCTTCACATTTGTGAAGTTTATTGTAGAAGTCCTCCACAATTTCGATGATTTCACTTCCGTTCTTCGTGATTGTGCCATTTGCTCTCTTGAGTGCAAATATTCCTCTTCTTCCAATGCAGAGCTTTCTCTTCGTAGTTTTCAAACTCTTGTTATCTTCAACCGCCTTTTTGATAAGATTGCAGTTGAACTTCCGAACATCTTCTGTAATGTGTTTCCATACTGTCTTGCAAAGCTCCGCATATTCTATTACTGATCTTGTATCTTGTCTTTTTGTCTTCATTTCTCTTCGTTTCTTCATTAATTTCCTCGTTCCTTCTGTGAGTTTTGTCTGTGGTTTGAAAACTTGTTCTCCAGCTACTACTTCCGCTGCTTCTTTTATGTGTTTAGTTAGTGTCCTGTTAATATCTGTGATGTCATCTTCCTGGATGCCGCTCTGTAAGATTTCAAAGCGATTTCGCAGTTCTAGCTGGAATTCCTTTCTGCGTTCTTGCAGGTGTGCAATGGTGATGATCTTCTTTGTGTTCCTGAAAAGCTTTCGTCTTTCTGTTTTCGTGTTTAGAACAAGCTTGCATCTTACCAATCTCTGATCGCTTCCTGTGGTGAAGTTGTTGAGAACAGTGCAGTCTTGGATCAAGTGCTTCCTGTTTGTCGGAATGTAATCTATTTCACTAGTTGCTCCATTTGGGCTTTTCCAAGTCTATTTACGCTGGGGTTTCTTCTTGAAAAAGGAATTCATGACGTACAGTTGTTCGTACTTTGCAAATTCCACCAGTTTGTTTCCTCTTTCATTTCTTGTGCCATAACCATGACTACCAAGAAAATTTTCTCCTTTCTTTTTTTCTCCTACACGGGCGTTAAAGTTGCCCATAATGACTTTAAGATAATAGTTTCCTGTTTGGTTCATCTTGCTAACTTCCTCATAAAAGTCATTGACTTCCTCATCAGAGTAGCTTGTGGTTGGCGCATAGGCCTATATGATCTGTATCTTGTATCTTCTCGACAATTGGATAACCAATCTTGCAATTCTGTCGGAGGCACTATCAAGCTCAATGATTTGATTCTTCCAATTCTTATGAATAAGGAATTCAACACCACTAACTCTTCCGTCGGTTGTTCATCTGTGGTATAGTATGCGCCCACTGTTCAGCTCAATTTTATCTTCACCTTTTCTTCTTACTTCGCAGAGTCCAATGATATCCCAGTTGATCCTATCCAATTCTTCTTCTAGTTCCTGCAGACGACTCTCTGAGGAAAGGGTATGCCCATTATAGGTAGCCAAGGTCAGTGTCTTGTGGTGGCCAGGTCCGAACCGGATATTTTTAGCACCCTCTGCCTTCATGTCTTGCTGGTTGCCACTGTAACCAGGGACAATCTGGCTGCCGGGAACTGAGGGCCATGGCTGATTTTGAGAAGTTGTCATGTGTTTAGAGAGTAGTGGGCCGAGATCCTCTGCGCTGGCCCAGTGCATGTTGGAGGAAGCCCATCCGTGTCCGTTCACTATGCACAAGGCATGATTACTAACAGGCTGCCCCAACTGGAAGGTACGGATTGGACATTAGGCTTCTACTCCTAGTTGATTCCTTTAAGTCCTTGAAGGCAATTAGAGGGTCATCCCCTAGTTATGAGTAGAACTCATTTGCAGCCCCATGAATGAATATAACGTAATATTAATGATAGTTGAAATTATTTCAAAGATACGTGGTTTAATGGTATCATTATGGTCCATTAGAAACTTCCAATGTTAACATAGGCTCCAATGTTAGAATGGTTTAGTTTAACCTTTTATTACTTGGTTATGTCATTCCTTAATGTTTATTAAGTACCGAAAAGTGCTTTATGCTATCAATGTGGGGAAACGTGTCTGTCTGTCTGTAACTCTAACTCCTCCGAGGCTATGAAAGATTTTCAAAATCTGTTTTCGTCAGTCAATGAATATACTTCATGGCACGAACAAATCACAAATATTATCTAAATCAGTTCATTGGCACGTGCACAAACGGTACCTCTATTTTCCTGCCAAGCAATTTTTAATGGGGAGATATATTAAGTAATATATCAAACAAATCGTAATGACGAGATAGAAGTGGTTATTCATTACTATTTTCATCAGTCAATGAATATGGTACAGTCATCAACAGGAAATAATCCACACGTGTTTAATACTTAATATTATATTTCATGCTAATGTTTTGTTTTAATAGGTTTTTTAATTTTAATTATTTAAATTTAATAATCTTAATAATGTTAATTTATTTTTAATAATTTAATATTACATTTAGAGTTAATATTGAAACAGTAAAACTTAGAATAAAATTCAAGTGTGGATTATTTCCTGTTGATGACTGTACAAGGCATGAACCAATCACAGATGATATCTAAATCGGTTCAGTAGCACGTGCACAAACAGTACCTTCACGACCCCACCTAGCAATTTTCAATGGAGAGATACATTAAGTAATGTATCAAACAAATCATAATGATGAGATAGAAGCAGATATAAATTACTATTTTTGCCAACTGATAAATATGGTTGTAATCAAAACAATGGCACATGCTCTAAGGACACCTTATGACACCCTCAAAAATTTTCAGTGTTAAGATATGGCATGTAATATATCAAACAAATTAGGATGATGTATCATGAATGAATATAACATAAAATTGTTGATAGTCGAAATTGGTTCAAAGACACCTGGTTTAGTGGAACCATTATGGTTCATTGGAACTTTCAATGCTAAAATATGGCATGTAATATATCAAACGATTTGGGGGGGTTCTAGAAATTAAGGCATCGATTACTAAGGTCATTTTGCGCCTTTTACTCAAGTTATATCTGTACGCAGCCCGGGACAAACACAAACATGCATGCCCATGGCTGGAGTCGAACCCACGGCCAGGTGGACTCGAGAACTAGAAAGCCTATGCCCCTGCCCTCTCAGCCACCTGGCCAGCCAAACGATTTGGAATGATTTGTCATGAATGAATATAATGTAAAATTAATGATAGTCGAAATTTGTTCAAAGGAACCTGGTTTAGTGGAACCATTGTGGTTCATTGGAACTTTCAGTGCTAAAATATGGCATGTAATATATCAAACAACTGGGAATGATATGTCATTATTATTATTATTATTATTTAATTTGCATACCCATTAAATTGATTGATGGTTACAAGGTGAGAGAATTAGGCATAAAAGCAAAATTAGCAAACTGTAGATGGGAGAATCTAAACCCCATTGTCGATAAAATAAGTCTGTGCTTGTCTTCTAAAGTGGCGACATGACATAATGCCTGTTTGAGCTTTAGATTCTATAACAACTCTTCTAATTTCACATGGCAATTCATTCCAATATACTTTGGCATTGTATAAAAAATGTTGGTCATGATGTTTAGTTGTAATAAATGGGATCTGGAACTTTCCCCATTTTGTCTTTCATTGACTGGCTTCCACAGTTAACCATTTGCAGATAAAGGACACTGGATGTTCTTCATTTCACAAAACGTTAGATACTTCATTTATAAGTCCTGTTTTCCTAATGATCTCTAGTGATAATTTATTTTGGATTCTACAGCTGTTTGTTAATAGATTCATATATGGTTAAGTTATAAGCTGTTCTAATAACCCTATTATAAGCCAACTTAATGTGTTGTATGTTAGCTTTTATACCGCTACCCCAGAAGATCACATCGTACTCTAAGTTAGGATGGATGACTGCATGTATGAAACAGGTCATAACTTGTCTAGTAAGGAATGGTCGTATTCATTTTTATTAGACAGTTTCCAATGCAAGTTCAACAAGATATACAATTATTATGTACAATTGAAGAGCCATTCACAAAAGAGATTAAAGGTGTCAAATAAGTAAATTACAAAACTAAAGAATACAAATGGAAAGCTGACTAGTCATAAAAGGGATAACAAAAATTCAGTTGAAATTTCTAATTACAATTAAGAATTCAATTAAGATTTCTTCAAAGAAATTAAAAACAGACATATTAACAAATTAACAAGTTTTTCATCTAAAATAGTAAGAATTTATTTTGTTTCAGTAATGAAACACAAAATCTTATTTTTGAAATATTAATGCATTCTAAAAATATTAGCAAAAAAAAAATATTAATACATTAAGAAAGTCAATACAGGAGATACAAAATGCAGCCTCACAATATATAAATTGGCATAATACAGGGTCTTTATAATTAAAGTTCCATTTTGACATGGCCATAAAAAAAAAGTACTGGACCAAAAGCTATAATACTTGGTAATATTATACAAGAGGGCATGGGAAGTTCATACTCACCAAAAAAAAAAAATTAGTTCAGAAGGTCACTACCAGCATGGAATAGCGCTCTATGCAATATTCGTATACGAAATTAGACACGAAGACACAGGTTAACAAGTCTTTAATCGTTACTAAAATTAGTTACATGTTGAATGTGGCCTCCACTATTTACTGAAAGCAGGTTACACCGGATTCTAACTAAGCAGCGTTTTATTTTTCAGCCTCAAAACATATAAAGTGATTCAATATCAAAAAAATTATTTGCCTTGAAAAGTGTTTAAAATTTTTGATTCTTTATAAATTCTAATTTTTTGCCCTTTATGAATTCAAAATTAAAGCTAAATTTTTCCTAATGAATTTAAAATCAAATGTGAGTTAAATTTCTTAATTTTTTTCTATATATTTTAATACATTTTATATATTAAATGCATTACAATTCATATGAAACTGATTATAATTCAAATAGATTTTATTTATGAGTGATTTTCAGATATTTTCTGCTTTTTTTTTCTGTGTTATTAATGATTCCGATTTTTGTTTAAGAAACTGTCAGTTTGAAAGTTTTAATAGATAAGCAAACATGTCTTAAATGTTTTTATTTTCATTGTATACATAAAACAAATTCATGTACAGACTTAAAATTAACTTTTTTATTTATTGAAAATAAAATGAAAAACAAAAAACAAATTTAATAATGAAATATATTCGAAAAGCACCTGTTTCCCAATGCTATTCCTATGCTAAGCGAACCCACGATTCCACTAAGCAAGTTACTCAAGTCCATTTAATTAGGCGAATATCTATTTTTCCTCCATAGAAAAATTTTTTTTCTTGATGCTGATAGATTACATATCATTCATTTCAAGCTTCCCTGTGATCTTGGTGGTTTCCGTTAATTACAGACCGAGAAATAATTAAAAATCTCGAAAAAGTCGTAGCATGCTCCATAGAAACGCTGGCTAAACAGCCGGTGGATTCCACCCATGCGTTGGAGGGTGCCACCATCTGCTCACTACCATTGCTTAGCATGGGAAACGGCGAAGCTGTCCATTCTATGTTATTCTATGCTTCTAGTGTGAACAAACAAGTCTGAATGATGAATAGCAAAGGTGGCAAACCGTGTTTTTTGGGACTGCCATTGTGTGGTGCTAACAGATTATGCTCGTAAGGGAAACCTAGGCAACAGTGACTTCTGCCTCTTTCTTCGGATGAAGAAATCATTGCGTGGCAGGCATTTCCAGGATGACGATGAGGTGATTTTTAAGGTGGAATGTTTCCTGAACAGCCAAATTGCAGACTTATACAACCAAGGTCTCTACCAAGTCATCCGTCGTTGGGAAAAATGTGTCGCATTGAAGGGTGAATATGTAGAGAAGGACTAACAGCATCACCAAGTTTCATTGTTGCAGCTTGATTTTTCCAAAATGATAATTAAAACTTTATGATCACCCCTCGTATATCTATGCAATTAACCGACAGGGTTAAGCCTAAATTTTGGTAGGTTTCAGTTAGTCCCTAAAAATTTGAAAGTGCAAGGTGCATGATCTTGTTGCAAATAAAGGTACCATCAGTAATGTTATTCAGAGGAACAAACAGCTTCCACCTCAGGACGAGAGTCATAGTGAAAAACAAACCAGAATGGAACCCAGTCAACATGAAGAGAGTTCGAGCAATGGCCTCCTTAGAAAATCCTTGTGCCACATGGACAAGAAGCTGAAAATGTCTCAAAGGTGTCAGACGCATCATTCGAGGAAACCTGAAACTGGAGTCTTGGCATAAGGCTTGTGGTCATTGTTTGATGGAATGGCGCATCTGTGAACACTTCACTACCACCAGAAAACTTTACAAATGGTACCTTTCATGTGTTAGATGAAGGGTGGGCAAACCTCAATGATTCCAATAAGGCACGATCTATTCATTAACGCCACAAAGATGACAAAGGACGAACTGCTTTCATCAACCTATGCAAAGGAGACGTTTTCCAAAAGTTTTATGATTGCAGGTGTATATTTTGCTGGTGGTAAGCTCAGGTTGCAGAACATGGCTACTAATGGTAAAAGTCAACTCTGCCTAATGTAATGGAGCCAATTACCATCAAGTACCAATTTCCTGTCTCTACAGTACAGATGCTCATGTATAAGTGTTGAGCCATACCTCATGTTCTTCACTGGCCTATTATACAGAAAAAGAAATGGGAACTGGAATCAACGTGATCCCATTTCATCTACCCCGGTTAAGTCCTCAGACATCACATCCTTACTTTGTGTCTTACGTGAGCGATCTTGGAGAGACGTGAGCTAGCGGACGAATTGAGAGGGAAAGTGAGCGAAAGAAAGTTAAGCGAACAGTGTGTCTTACGTGAGTGAAACATGAGAGCGAATTCAGTGCGGCGATCTAAAGAGGTATTACAGTGAGATCAATCAGATTATTTTCTGCCAGTCCTTTATCTGCCGTTTTCTGCTAATGGAAACTCCTTATGTAAAATTATTAGAAACGAAGAAGAAAAAATGGAATTGCATTTTATTTTTTTATTTTATTTTACTTTTTTTTATTATTTTATTTCTCCGCATCAAGAAAACCTATCCAAAATCACCGAGGCATATTTGGTGTTTAGCTGGCGCTTGACCCTCTTTATTTGTGTAGAATTAATTAGATAAATAAACCTCCCCTTTGAGAAGTCAAAACCGCCTTTGAAAAATTCCTGCAAACGGGCTTGATGCCACGCTACTCTATTCTAAATAAATAATAAGCACTCTCCCCAGGTCATCCAACTCAAATATTGATGTAATATTGAAGAATTGACTTTATTATTATTATTATAATCAAGTAGCAAATTAATTTTTGCGAATTACTGTAATAGATGTGCCTTCAAAGCAATTTTTTAGAATCAATTTTAATGAAGTTTTTCAAGCATAAATTTAATCTTATTAACAATTTTTCAATTTCTATTTCACGTAATTAATTTTTATTTTCCATTCTCGGTAGTTTAAAAGATGGTTATGTTAATCTTTATTCCTTTGATCCCACAGATATGGTCTTTTCTGTATGCAGGAAATCAAGTTTCCCTCGACCATTATTGGCAGGCACCGCTTCGTTCGCGTGAAAAAAACAAACTGATTTGTTCTCTTCATGCCCGCATCTTTGCCGCCTCAACCTCTCGCTGCTAGGATTCGCTCACGTAAGACACTCTCACAGAAATAATGCTTTTGTTATTTTCGCTGCGATCCGCTTCGCTCCAAGCTCGCTCACGTAAGACACAGCGTTACACTTCTCTGGTTTTGGACTCTTGAAAAGAGACCTTGGAGACCGCCAATCTACAAGTCTTAAGAAGCCTATGGAAAATGTGCAAAGAGGTGTGGAGCATCATCCCTCTTGCAATGCTTTGCAGAAGTTTGTTACAATGGAATCTGCCATGTCTAGCCATTGTCCATAACAGGGGACATCGCATTGAACACAACAGGTGAATGGTATCTCACAGAGAGGCTGAAAATCAAAGTCGTTTTATTTTAACTCCCTAAACCCTCTATATTATAAACTATCTGATTTCATTGTTAATGTAATTTAAACATTACATTTTTTATTTTGGAAATTAAAGATCAATTTTGTGTTTCTTAAATGCATTATTTTCTCCACCTTCCAAAAATAATGGATCATAAAGAATATTTAACAGGCGGTTTTCATAGTTTAAATTCAGTTTAAGTGGAAGATATTTAAACAAGGAGAAAGGTTTTACTTTGCAACAATGTGGGTTTAATACACAGACGCATTTCGATCTTAGATCATCTTCAGTTTGAATACTGTAGGAATTAGCTGGCTTATATATCGAAGAGATTCCCCTGCTCCAGCGTGCATTGGAGGACCATGGAGAGGATTGTCCAATCACAAACAGAAGCCAAGAAGACCCAATAAGAACAATAGCATAGCCGAAGTAGCTCATAGGGTCACTGTCAGGAAATTGAGGGCCGCTCTTATAGTGGAGCGCTTTTTATCCCGTGTTAATATAAGCGGAGTCCCATGTAGCAAACTAAAGAATGAAACAATTTTATCAAAAAATCAAGTGCATGATCGGTCATTTTTCTTCTAGGATGTACTCTTTGTAATCTACACAGTTCTTCTCAGGTAATTAGGGGAGCCATTTCCGTGTTGGTTTGTATGTTAAGTTCGTCTCCTTCTCTGCATTTGGCCAGGTGTATCTCCATAGTTTTAGTCGTTTCAATTTTTTTTGGCATCAGGACATGTTTGAATAACTTCCATGATATTATCAATGGTACTAAAACTGTGTTTATTTCTTGCTACATGATCAGCGAAATTTGACTTGGTAGGGTGTAGTCTTATGGTAGCAATATGTTCCTTGAAGCGCTGATGGAATGAGCGTTTTGTAAGTAAATCTCCACAGTTGTTAATCTTCTTTACTTTTACATATCACACGTTTGACATTTTAACTTGTAGACGCCGGCCTTTTTATAATCGTCCTTTTCTTTGTTGGTGGTTCTTCTTTTAAAACTTGGTTCATGGCTTTCTTGGTTTTAAAGGCCACTTTAACACCTCTCTTCTTCAGCAGGTTAGTGATAGACAGATTTAGGGAATTGCAAACGGAGATTAAATAAAAAGAAAAAAAAAACTATCCCGTATCTTAATTTAGAATCGAATATGGACCATGTTCGGGTGTTGAAATTTGAATGGCATTACTGAAGAGGGTAAACCTGCGCCATATACCGTCCTTGTTGTCCGTGTGTTGTCGTGTGTCACATCTATTATTGGAAACACATCTTCTGTACATCCTTATGTTGAGTGGCTTCTGTTTGTGTTTACCCTTCCCGGTACATGATTGAACAATCCTCTCCATGGTCCTCCAGTGCGTGCTGGGACAGGGGAATCTCTTCGATATATAAGCCAGCTAATTCCTGCTGTATTCAGGTAGAAGATGATCTTAAATCGAAATGCATCTCTGTATTAAACCCACATTGTTGCAAAGTAGAACCTTTCTTCTTGTTTATATTTATGCAGCACGGACCCAACTTGTGTGTTGGAATGTTGTTGTGAATGTCTTTATACCGTAATAATAGAAATAACACCAACTCATGTGTAAACTTCATACTCATATAATCTTCAAGGCATTAATAAACTTTTTACAAAGATGACAACAAGGATTATTTATACAGGGTGGATCAAAAAAAACTCGCCACTGAAAATTTCTAAGTCCCAGGACAATAGATTTTGCAACAATAGGTATATTCAACAGTAGGTTTATTCAACTGTTATTTGTCACCCATTCAAAGCACACACATTGTTGAACAAATCTACTGTTGAATAAACCTATTGTTGAACAAATCTACTGTTGAATAAACCTATTGTTGAACAAATCTACTGTTGAATGAACCTATTGTTGCAAAACCTATTTTCCTGGGACTTAGAAATTTTCAGTGGCGAGTTTTTTTGGTCCACCCTATATATATATATATAGAATGAGAACAAGAACGAGATACATAAAAGAACAAATTGTACCTTCAATATCTCTCACTAGGGATCTCTCCCTTCACACTATGCAGTGCTTTTCTTCAACACTTCCTTCAGAACTCTGCATTGCATCACAGTTTCAGTACGAATTCCAAGTTCATTCCAAAGATGTTCAAAACGAACACACTCCAATGGATTAGTCAGTATATCTGGTAGTTGAGCTCAACTTTCAGCACTCTCCAGACAGATATCAGCTATGAATCTTTCTCTTACGTAGAAATGTCAGACATCTATATGCTTCGATCTCTTGTGGAATGCAGGATTCTTTGCCAATTTTATTTCACTTGCACTGTCAATGAAAAATGTCAGAGCTGATTTTTGTCCTTGGAGTTCTGAAAGCAGATGCTTCAGCCACATCAGTTCCTTGGCTCCTTCACTAGCTGCCATGATCTCTGCCTCAGTGGTATAGAGTGCTACTGTTTTCTGTAGCTGACTTGTCCAGGCTATTGCCCCTACAGCTAGAGTGGCTAACACTCCTGTTGTAGAACGTCTAGTTTCCTGATCTCCTGCAAAATCAGCATCGTTGAAGACCTCCAAACCTTCTCCTTCCTTCCTGTATATTATTCCATAGTTATGAGTTCCTTAGAGATATCAGAAGATGTGTTTTACACTATTCCAGTCTTTCCTTTTGGGGTGAGTCGTGGCTCTAACGGTCTTTCCCATTGCAAAAGCAATATCAGGTCTTATCCTGCCATCAAAAACATAAGGCTTCCAACTGCCTCATGATATGATATTTCATTTGAAAGCTCTTCCAAACTACCACCTTCTTTACGACCCGCATGAATGGGTACAGAGTTAGCTTCATTCATTCCAAACTGTCTTAATATTCTCTTTGTGTAGTTTTCTTGACTCAGAAAGATTGATCCATCCAATTTACGAATTATCTGCATACCAAGATAATTCTTAAGAGAACTGTCTGTAATTTTAAATTCTTTCTTTATCTTTGTCAAAAAGGTATTGCCTTCTTCCTGACAATTTCCTACAAATGGTATCGAGGACCCTGAACAGCATTATAAACAGGGGTAAATGATCCACATGTCGTTTCTGTACACAAAACCCTTGAATCCGCATATAAGAGTTTCTGTTTATAACAGGGCCGTCCAAATCGTGCCCGTTGCCCACGTGTAACATAAAAAGCTCGCGGGCAAAGCCGAGGAGATAGTCCAAAACTCAGAAGGGGAGTGGGTATAGTTTTTCCTATGCAGTGTTGCCAGACTTTAGGGGGCGATTCCGTTAAATGAGGCATTATTTCTTTTGTTACTGATGCTTGCTTGTTTTTCGTCTCACATAACATGGCACACATTCCGAAAAAGCATAAAATAACTGAACCAGTACTTAAATCGGAGTGGGAGAATCTGTTTTTTTTTTTTCATTGTTCACAGATCGGATTCTAAATGCTTAATATGCAATCGTGTTCTATCGGGAAAAAAAAAATACAATTCTATCTGATATCGAGAAAATTGTCACATTAAAACGAAGGAAATGAAAAATGGTAAACTGCCTCTTTTTTTTTTTTTTTTATCTATATATATATAGTTTCGAATTGATAATTAGCAACTCTACCTTAAGGAACTGATCAACGTAATGTGCAGTAGGGGAGGAAGGAAAAATTACCCGCGTGCACGGGTGCTGCATGCAGACAGAAATCTTGGACAGCCCTAGTTTATAAGAGCTAATTATTGAATTTGTTTTCCTTTTGTAATCTAATTATTGTAATTTTTTCAATCTTGTATTCTATTTGTTCATCCAAAAATACTGTAAGCTACTTCATACTCACCAATCAACAAGAACCAAAGTTTTTTGATTGGTGGATATAACCATATATTTGGTGGTGGCAGCTGACATGGTCGTTGCCGTTCCCTACCCTGATGTTGAGATTATCTTGAAATGCATAGGTTCATTATTAAACACTACCATTTTGCTATTCCAAGGTTTTCTTTATTGTGTTCATACTCAGCAAAATAGACCAATAGGCAACTAAGGGTATTTTAGCTTTGCTTTTGACACAGTACCTGTATTTGAAGTATTCTGATGCCTTCTGCTTTTCTATTTCCCCTTTTTTCGTTGCTTTTACTCACAAATACTGCTGTTTGTGCAGTAGACCTCTCAATCTGCAATTCACGGAGTTCTATTGAACACAGCTTCTCAATTAGGAGGTTGAGTTTCTGTTGGTCAGTAGGAAGTGTGTCCCACCAGTCCTTGAAGGAATCGTACTCCTTTCCAAGAGTAGAAAGAATTCTTCCATTCAGCATTCTGACAGCTTGTTTTCATTGTGATGGGCAAGTTCATCATTGAATTCCACAGACAACTTTTGAAGTTTTGCTACATGTGAGTACTTATGTTGATCTTTGTTTTTCGACGAAAGTGTCAATACTGTGAGTCTATAATTATCTTGCTATTAATCAGCAGGTACAGTCATTGTGGCTTAGGCCCAAAACCTATTGTGAATCTTTATAATAATAGAAATAACACCAACTCACATGTAATCTTCATATTCATGTATTCTTTAAGGCATTAACAAACTTTTTACAAACATAACAACAAGAATGAGATACATAAAAAAACAAATTGTACCTTCAATATTTCTCACTAGGGATCTCTCCCTTCACACTATGCAGTGCTTTTCTTCAACAATATGGAAGATATTTACAATTATAATTTGAAAAATTCTTAAAATGTACTGTAGGTGAAATAAGAGATTTTTCTACAGGTCAAATATTGAAATCACCGTTCAGTATTATCTTTTTCCATTCAAGTTGTACATGTATAACACAATACACTACAAAAAAGGTTAAGCCCCATGGAAAAGGATGGGTGTTTATCCTAATTATGTTTTGTGTATTATTTTGCTATTTTGCATTTCTTTTAAATTTATTGTAAACTTTTGCGAAATTCAAATTAGTATTGGTTTAAAAAACATTCAGTAAGATTATAATGATCATGCTTAGTACGTGTTGATTTGGTTAGTGGTTATGTACCAGTTATGCATAGCTAGTGTAGTTTGTTAGTTAAGCCTCGTATATTTTGTTAATTCTGTTTGTAGTGGAAATTGCTAACATTAAAGAATAGTGGAATGGCAATTTCTTTTTCTTAATGCATGCTTGATTATTTAATTACAGGTTGTGCTAGGTATTGTTTATCATGTAGCACTTGATCTCATGTACACGGCCCAAAAAGGTAAAGGTGCCTTTTGCAATGGAAAAAAACTCCAAGCTTCCTCTCAGCAAGGTGTGAATAATTTTTTGAAAAATATCAATATATGTATGAGGGTTGGGGCATAAGTCATGGCAACTATTTTTTTTTCTTGTAGATATGTGAACGGATCACAAACGTATATGTGTCGTGTGGAAGTTCTGCAGGCATAGTGTGTATGCAGAACAACAGATGGCTCTGTGATAGCTGGTAGTAGCGCAGCGAGGGCTATGAAATGTGATAGTTGGTGAGTGTCGTGCGAAATGGAAGTAACCCATGTTGAGCAGCGCGCTTACATCAAAATAGCCATTCTCTGAGGGAAAAATGCAATAGAATGTCACAGTGAATTAGTGGAAGCCCTTGGGAATAATGCCCTACCATACCATACAGTAACACGGTGGGTAGGAAATTTTCAGCAAGGACGTGTGTCAACCAGTGATGAGCAACGTTTGAGCTGACGGTATTCAGCGCCTGAGGCTGATGATATTCAGCGCCTCCCACATCGTTGGCAGCGTGTGGTGACAGTAGCAGGTGACTATTTGAGGGTCTTTAGGCCCAAGTTTGTCATGTCAACTTTATGTGTACTGTGTTGTCATTCTTTTGCACCGTGAAGGCCATATTGCTCTGTATACTACCGTAATAAATTAGTGTGTTACGATATTTCAGTGCTATTTATTGTCCACACATGTAGTTAACACCATGTCCTTTCGTCTGTATATGTCACATTTTCCAACCGCACTGGTATCTTCAAGAAAAAAAATAGTTGCCATGACTTTTGCCCCAACCCTCGTATTAATTAACATTGACACTATTTGATATAGATTGCATAATACTCCCTCTTCCACTTAGGACATGTTTTTGAGAAATAAGGTTTTCATAATGGTGCATTTGAGAAATTGATGCTGTAATTTATTTAACACTTGATAATCTGCTTTATGTTTAATTTAATTTTTTACACTGAATTCTGACTTTGTTTATGACATGTAAGTCAAAATATTGCTTATAAAAGCTTTGCTTTATTATTAATGAGATTCTGTATGGCAATTGAGAGAACATCATTCACATCACTGGCCCATGAAAGCTTTGCTGTGTCTCCAATAATTGTTTGGCACCCTTCCCCTTCCAAAAACTAAAACAAAAGAAATATATATATAAAGGACCAGGTACATTATCTGTTTCTTAAACAAAAAAATTTAACATATTAACGTTTTAGGTAATTTAATTTTGATTAATGCCATGTGAAATGTGTCTAGCCTTGATTTTTTTGCAAATTTCTTTTGGAATTCATCAATGTCAAATGATTGTGCAATATTATTTTCCAATTTGTTCACGATTGAGCATAGGCAATTTCGATCAACTTTAATAGAGAGAAAATTCTTTCTCCTTTTACAATTGATAAAGGGTAGCAGCTGTTTTGCAGCACTACTCAAACTGCCCATAATTGCAAGATGTCATTAGTCAATGTGCTCTGGGACATTGATGTAGTTTTAAAATAATCTAAGGGCGAGCAAATAGATAAGCGTATAAATAAATCCCCGTTTATTTAAAGCATTGCATTATAAAATAGGAGTGTTAGCATCAACTCATTACTTGAATTGCAAATACTTCAACATTGGTAAATTTCTTTTGCAAATGTCTATAAAAGTTGGGGCATTTTATCATATGTTAAAATTTGATACGAAGACATAGGGTGGGGGTCTCTTCCAAGCAAACGAAAACAACAAACAGGATATCTGGTACACGTTCCTTAATTAAACAATCAGTACTAGTTCAAGCAAATGGTTCCGTTAACACATAGTTGTGGGTTTCATCACAGCATAACCATCAAGGGTGTTTTTCATATAGCGTGCGAGTTCCATGATCGACTCATGTCCGTACATCACAATTAACTGGGGGAGGGGGGGGTATTAGTGGGGGTTTTTTCCTGCCCCTTACCTGAAAACGATGCATGGGTGTGTGTATACCATCTGTGCTGCAGAGATACACTATAGAGTTATTGTTCAGCTTCCTTATTGCTTTCGCTTTGTGGTCGTTTGGTTTCATCTAAGTTTGTCAATGCTATAGATAACTCAAAAATAGGAAAAACAAGTAGATAAGTATTTGGCATAATCGCAATAAATATTAAGTAAAAAATAAATAACTAACTAACTAACTAAATAAATAAATAAATAAATAAATAATAAATAATAAATCAAAAATAAAATAATAAATAATCAATTGATTATTTATCAATTATTTATTAATCAGTTGATTTATCAATTGATATTATTTATTATTGATTGATTATTTATTATTTTTTTAAATTTATTATTTATTTTTTATTATTTATTTATTTATTTTTTTACAGTATTTATTTATTTTTTACTTATTATTTATTGTATTCCAGGGTTTTTGTGTCTCGCCCTTCTTCTCTACATCTGTGAACATAAATGCAATAGGAATTTAGTCAGAATCGTACGCATCTTTCATGATGTCGAGATATTCTTTGGAACGTCTCTAAACGCAGTCGCTCATATAAATGGCAGTTGTAAACAGGATTTTTTTCACACTGATTTTTCATTTACGAAAACTATTGAACGTCGCTCGTTCTTTTGGTCTGGTATTAATTTAAG